>JANZLC010000201.1:5245882-5259559 GCA_026413385.1 Erythroxylum gracilipes
AATAATAATAATAATGATGATGATGATGATGATGATGATGATGATGATGATGATGATGATGATGATGATGATGATGAGGACGACGACGACGACGACGATGACGACGACGACGATGATGATAAAACTACTACTAATAAGAAACTCAATAAAAGGATAATAATAATAATAGGTGCTTATTTCCACTTAAAGGACCACAGAGAGCAGCTGGGGAATGAGTAAAACACATACATGGGTCGATGATCGTGGGAAACCCACTAGCAGTGAATGATAATGGCATCGGTGATGGAAGTACAATGGTGTCGACAAAATAAATTTTTCACAGCATGACATGAGGTATTTTTCCTTCGAAAACTTACATAGTATCGCAATAAAACCATGCAAAGAAAGAAACGAAAGAGAGCTACATAGAATAACATGATTAAAGAGAAATCCAGAAATCAGATGCATAAAATTGAAATCATACACATATATGATATGAATAAATAAATAAATAAATAATCAGATTTCAACAGACAATGACAGGAAAATAGATCCATAAACCAAAAAATCCCAGTGAAGAAGCAGCATCTTGAGAATGTGAAGATCAAAGGAGATTTGAAGCAAGACCCATGAACGATAATAACAAAAAGAAGGAAACTTTAGTTTTAAAATATTTTTTAAAAGTCGAGTTATATTTTTATTTTTATTTATTTATTTATGTATTTATTGTAATTTTATTTACATAATGATTTAACATGCTAGCTTTACTTATTTACTCTTTTAACCTGCATCACTTTTTTATTGTCACATCTGCATGTGGGTCTACCGGAAACAACCTCTCTACTATGTGAGGGTAAGACTGTGTACTATCAAACCTTCCCAGATCCCGCTTTATTGCAGGACTTTGGACTGGGTGTGATGATGATAATGAAAAGTACCCAAAAGGCCAAACAAAAAAAAAGAAAAACACAAACCTGAGAACTTGAAGATCTTCAAGGTTACGAGGGAGCTTTAGGAGGGAGCATATTATTTTCATAACATTGCATTTCTAACCCAACCCCATATGTAAAAATTAAATCTTGCTATTAAACCATAGAAGAGCTAGCGAGCAAAAGAAACTCCAAGAAAGTTTGAACCCTAAATGACTCAACCAATGACTGATGATCAAAGAAACAGTTCGAAATGAAAGGAAAAAGAAAATCCAAAGAAACCCAGAAATTCTCAAACTAAAACTTCGAGATCCGGAAAATTTAATTTAGTTTCTTGTTTTTCATAAATTAAGTATGCAATTTTATAAACAACATATTTGCTACTTGTACCAATTTTTCGTGACAATTATGGATTATTGACTATGACGTCATTACTTACTAGTGGCAATTGAACCTTAAAATATCCATCTTTTATGTTTAGCTACATTTTTTTAATCAAACTTGTTTTGATAATACGATCCTTCATCTTTATTCGTATTAGTATCAAATCTCACTAGTCTTATTGGTAGAGGTCATACAAGAATTTTGGTATCATATCCATCTTCTATATTCAGTTTTATTTTTCTTGAATTCTTTTAGTCACATATGTATTAGTGCAGTTTCTTCTTGTCGTACATTCAATTCTCTTTGGTGTTCTTTTCATGCTAAAGATTTGTTAAAATAGAGTGTTTTTGAGCTTCATTTTTCATGTTTCTATATTTTACAAGTTAATTAAAAAAAAAGTCTCATCTAAAGCATACATAAGGGCTGATAATTGCATTACTCTTTACAAGTAAGGATTGTTATTCTTTTCTTTAATTTCTACTTGTTTGTGCTTTTCGTGCTATTATAATTCTTTCTTGTTAGGTTTTGATTAGCTTAATTTTCTTATCTTTGAGTTTTTTGTTTGGACTTTTAGATGTAAAGCTAATTCTAATGCATTTCTGTATCAGTTGTCTGAGACTTAAAATGGGTTCAACTTCAGACATGAGCAAACTTAACCTGTTTAGTAGGTTCAAAGAGTACGAGTATCCTATACTAAGCATAGCTGAAACAACGGGGAGAACATGTTGGCAACCAGAATAATTGAACAAAAGACATGAATGAGCGTTTATGCATGGAAAACAACAAAATTGAGTAGAGTTAGCATAACAATGGTGAATGTTTGAACCCACCAACCTGACTGAAAAAAGGAAGAAGCTTATTCAATTTCCCTAGACAAACCACCACGTATCTACAGCCATTATTCATAGGACTGGTCACTGGCGCAACTTAGGAATACTATAAACTAATATGCGCTCTGAAAAATTGAAAGACTACGGAAAAAAAAAGGAATTGGAATTAGTGTCAAAGACTACAATTAGAATTCTGCTTACTTAAGGAATCTTCTATTATAACACTAAAAGATCTTCAAGGACTGATTTCATGTCTGGTCTTTCAGACGGTGGTAGGATACATCTCAGAGCCACCTGCAGTATTGCATCAAGAATTCGTGATGCCTCTGCATCCATTTTATCCCCAAGTGACTTGTCAAGGCAGTCACGGGTACGGTTTTGTTCAGCCAATAACCTTACCCAGTCTGTCAAATCCAACACTCCTGGATCTCTAGAACCTGTGTCCCTTGAACATCTTCCAGTTAGGAGCTCCAGCAATAATACTCCAAATGCATAGACATCACTCTTCAATGATGGACAGGGTTTACTTGAACTAGCAAACTCAGGAGGCCTATAGCCGAGAGCACCCGCATCCAGAACTTGCTCCGCAGTTCCAGCTGACGTCAATATTCGGTGGAGACTATAATCAGTGAGCAGGGCATTCATGTTTGGAGTTTCCAATAATATGTTGGTGGATTTAAGATTGCCATGGGGTATTGCTCTATCATTGTGTAGGTAATTCAAACATCTGGCAACATTGACAGCAACTCTGAGCCGTTCATGAAGAGACAAAGGGGGGACTTTTCTAGGCTCTGTTTCTGCAAAATACATACTGAAAATATTGAATAAAGCGAAAAGTAAACAAAAAGAGAAAAGAAGCTGCGTTGGAGAAAATGCAAGGAAGCAAACTCTGTCAACAATGTTGGAGAAAAGAAGCAAACACGTATATGTCCGCTTCTCCCAGAAAGCAGCATTAAATCGATGAAACTAAAGGGTCCTCCTCAATAACACAGCATTTGCGGCTTTGCATTATTATTCATATATAATATTCCATTTATGTGTGTGTACATATTAGGTAAATAAGTGAATATATAGAGATATTCAGAGCGGACAATCGAAACGACAGACGAAGCAAAAATACAGGGGCTAAATATCTTAAAACTCTAAAACATAGAAGCTGCTAATTTAGCATTTATTTCCACATATAAGGGTGTGTAATTTTTCTTTTAAAACAAATAAATCCGCCAAGTATGTACAGTTTGCAATTTCATGCCTACACATTACATATGTCCATTTATGCAGATGGTAAGCTCTGCAGTTCATCAAAGGCAGCAAAACGAGTATATCATAGGAAGGAGAGGCACTCAGAGCTGATTGAGACTTTCATTGCATAGAAATTAAGGGCTAGGTTCAATATAGCATGAACTTGGTCTACCAAATTGTAAATGTCGACCATCCAATTGGAAGCGTTAGGCTAACAAACTCAACTAATAATAATAGAACACAGCCAATCTGGTAATCAGCAGACAGTCTTATTAACTGTCCTGGACCACGTGCTATGACAAGCTTCAAAAGTCCCATTTGTAAGTAATATATATTATTCCTATGTCACAATTTCTATCAGATAGAAGATTAAAGAAAAGATTGTTTTGGTTTCCTTCACTCTGAACCAAAGAGATCATAATAACTGCAATTGAAATGAACAATATCATGCGAAACTCAAGGGATAAAAAAAATTTTGAGCTTCTGTTCTCATGTGCAATTTCAAGGACCTTCTGTAACTTGAGAGAAATAATATCATACCTTGCAGGTAGAAAGTTAAACATTTTGCATCTATATAATTTGATATTAACATCTTCTCATGGTCCTTTGGCCCCCAGTAGTAGCCATCAAGAGACACTAAATTTGGATGTCTGACTGTTCCAAGTTTCTTAATTTCTCTTGCAAATTCCTTTCTTCCTTTTGCTATTCCTTCTCTCAAACATTTTATAGCCAGTGCCTTACCAGAGTCAAGTGTAGCTTTATATAGGGCACCGTGGCAACTCCTTCCAATAATCTCTGCTGGAGCATTTGAAAGTTCTTCAGCAGTGAATACAAGGGAGCTGTCAAAAAGATACAAATCCCCAGCCAATTTATCAGGAGAATGAACCTTGAGCACACCATGAGGATCGGATGAAAATTGTATTTTAGAAGGTGATGGATTTGAAGATGACAAAAATGACATGGGAGAAGATACTCCTTCACCCTTTCTTATGGGGTCAAGACAGTCCTTATGCTTTGAGAGATCATCTGCAGTCCCCATTCGAGAAGAATGAAGACTTTGATGGATGCTGATTGATGACAATGATTCATCCAAATTCTTGTTAATAGCTGATGAACGAGAAACAGAAGATTCTACATCAGTAAGACCCTCATTTCTCCCATCTCTTTTCAAATTTCTCCTGCCAGTTTTATGCCAGTATCTCCGGTGAAAAATAAGCAAGGATAACAAAGCAATCATAGCTGCAGTACCAACTATACCTACAATAAGGGCAAATTTAATAGCAGGTTTCACAGGAGAGTGACTCTTCCTTAAAGTTGGATCTGGAGCACCCTTTGGTGATGACAATGAATCGGTAAATTCCAAAAGGAAATTTCCTGGATGAAAAGATGAGTCAGGAAACCGCCTCAAATTATTCGGTACCACACCTGAGAGATTATTAGAAGACAAGTCAAGTCCTTTCAATCCTTCAGGAAGGTTGGTAGGAATACTGCCATTGAGTCTGTTGTAGGATAGGTCAAGATATACCAAGTTATGGAGCATACTGATTTCAGGGGGCAAATAACCATCTAAGGAATTATGGGATAGATCAAGAGACACCAAGCTCAAATTTTGGATGGAACTTTGCACTTCCTGGAAAGGTATTGGCCCAGTGAAATTGTTGGCTGCTAATTTCAGGTCTGTCAATGTTGCCGAGGCAAACAAGCTAGGAAGGAGGAAACCAGTAAGTGAATTGAAGCTAAGATCAATAACTTGCAATTCTGGATATGTACCAAAAACAGAGGGAATATCACCATTCAGTGAGTTGTTTGATATATTGAGTGAAGTCAATCTCAAGAACTGAGATGTTTGGTTGGGCAAAGCTCCTGTTAATGTGTTCGAACTCAATTGAATAACTACCACATAATTTCCCCAGTTCTGGATTCTGGACAAATTCCCTGAGAGCATATTATTACTCAGGTCTATGATAGCACAATGCCCTATAGTGGTTGGTAAAAGACCTGATAGTTTATTTGAAGATATGTTGAGTTTCTTCAAAGTTGTAGAGGTGATGCTGCCTACTGGACCTGCAACAGTATAGATCACCAAGATCACAGGTAAAGATATAATAGTCTATTTGGAATCAATTTTGATGGTTGCTGAACTCTTAAAACCCACAAATCAGTGCAGAAGAAGGTCTCCACATTGTGCATACAGTAGATTGAGAAGTTATTTGAATCTACTTGATCAATTATTGTTTCCAAATGGATAGGATTGTCCTTTTTCAGTACCATAGCAAAGCCAAGCTCAGAAATCATATTACTGTTTAGTCATCCATAATTTTAGTGAAGGTGCAAATTCTTCGTCAGGAATGAATCTGAAGTTCAAATGTACCCAATAAAATACACTCCCCAGGTTAAAATGAACATAAGAAGATGAAAAGATAAAGTTTAGCAAGGGTTATAAATTCTAGACACACAATAAAAGACTTGATGATGCCAGTTGTAGGTGAAATCCAGTAGGACAAAGAAACCATATTTGGTACTCATAAGCTAAAAACTTCAGGAAAATTGTTCACATGAAATTTAAAATGATACAGTATTCGTTTCACTTTGGAGTTCTATGTATGTATGATGTATGTATGTATGCATGCATGCGTGTATATTGTATGAATTAACTAAGCCAGTCAAGAATTAACATAAACTCTTTGCGCAAAAGTTGCTCTTTCTGTTTCAGATTGTGAGATAAGTTATCCTGAATATGCTCCATTTCTTCTGTATATTTTAATGCTCGAATTGATTTACATATCTATTCTGGACTGATATATTAATTTTTAAATCTTCACCACAACTCATTGAACATGTTAATATGATCAAGACATAGAGAGTCACTATGTCTTGTTCAAATCAAAACAAATTAAGATGCACTGACAAAATTAAAGTACCTTCAATTTGATTAAGGCTAAGGTCCAGTTCAGACAACACCATTGAACTTTCTTGTAGAAGGGCTTCAGGCAGAGACCCTGAGAATTGATTGCTTCCCAGCCTAAGAATTCGAAGAGACACAACAAATGTGAATGGGGGTACTGTACCAACTAACTGATTATTGCTAGCATCAAAGAAATCTAAACTGTCAAAATATGGCATTCCATCATGAGCAAAGAGCTCCCCGGCCAATGAATTATAGCTTATATTCAAATACTGAATTGATGACACAAAAGTCGAATTCCCAAGTGCTAAATCTAATGAACCAGAGAACTGATTGCTGCTCAAGTCAACATGTACCACATTACCTAACTGGGAAAGAAGACTCATGACATCTCCTGAAAAGCCATTGCCCCTCAAATCTAAATACTTCAACTTCCCAAGATTAGCTAATACAGGGGGGACTGTGCCATGGAAATTGTTTGAAGAAAGGTTCAAAAACACTAGATTCTTTAAATTCATAATAGCAGAGGGCACGAGTCCATGAAACAAATTGCTAGAAATATCCAAGTACTCCAAAGACTCAATGGATCCAACATTGGAGATGGTACCCATCAGTTTGTTGTTTGAAATGGACAAGTTTCGAAGCATTGTAAGGCCAGCAAGAACTGGGAAGCTAAAATTCCCAGCAAGACCCAAATCATTCAGTGTGATAGAAGTTACATGACCTTTAATGCAGACAACTCCATACCAATTCTGAGGGCAATTATCAGATGCCAAAGCCTTAGAGTCCCATGAAACAAGAACCTGATCAGTTGGGTCTTTCTCAATACCCTTCTTGAGCTCTAAAAGCGCTTCAAAATCAGATTTTGCTAATGCAACAACCACCAGTAACAGCAGCATCAAACAGACCGTCTGCATTCCTTCAATCCTCGTCCCAAAGGCCCAAACTTTGAACTTCACATGGAGAGTGTGTGAATATAACAAATTGCTATTGCAGAAAAGGAATCCAACAATGTAACTATAGTCAACAATGAGTCAGGAGACTCAAATGAATAGACCAAAATGGGGTTATTAGAATTGAACCATACGAAATTACACAACTCAAAGAGCTGCTAGAAATAGAAACAGCCGGCAGTAATCAAAGAGCTTAAAAAAGACGAAAGACTACAGAGCCTTAAACACAGGAACAATGTAAGCGAACCCACGTATGAATCTACATCTTCACCACTTAAACAGCCCCATGAACAAGAATGGAAGTCTAAAGCAAGAGTAACTTATCGCACACAAGCACAGTATCAATAAGAACAGAAAGGAAACAGCAATGCATAGCTAAAAGACACAGAAACCAAGGTCTTATCAGCAAACATCAACTCTTGTGTCTGAAAATGACACAAAGAGAGATAGAATTTAAGAATCAGGGCCAAAACTATACACTGTTAGCAAGGAAACAAAAAGGGTTGGTGGAAATATAAATGCTGGAGCTCAGGAACAACCAAGGACAGGTCAAAAGGAGCAGGCACCAACAAAACAAGAACACTAGGGAAGACTTACTCAAGGTAGTGAGAGTAGTGAAAACAGGTAGATGAGTTTTGACAAATCGAAGCCATGCAATAACTCTTAAGAAAATGACAGACTAACTTTTTTTTTTGGGGAGTGTGAATTCACAGCACATGTGCACTAGAGCTTGGCTTAGCTGGTGTGCTTTGACTTGGGCTTACCATTTTCGCATAACTAGAAACTACTGCCAGTGCTGCTCATCCCGATGAATAAAACTGGTGATCATGGACAAAATTAGAGATTGTTCATTTGCTATAAATTGAACAGTCTGTACCATATCATATTAGTTGGTCCTTGAGCTTGAACAGTCTTCAAGTGTATATTAGGGTTGCTATTTTGGGCTCATTCCGGTTCAAATTATTCTCTTGTACAAACACTTTGTGTATGCAATTATGCATCGTGAAGGAGACATAAAAATTGATAAGTTATAATTTACAGCTGTTAGATCTTAGGGGAATCTTTATTAATAATATATTAATATCCACACGTGAATGTCTTAAAAAAAGAAAAGATAGAAGACTATACTCCATTTATTACCAATTAATTTTAAAATAAAATCTCACTTAAATTTGTATGTGGTTTAACTTTTCTTCAAGTGCGGGCTGTAAGTCTGTTGCAAATTTTCACAATCTTTACCTGAATTTATTATATCATTTAAATGGATACTTTATGAGTTATAGTCTAACTTTTGGTATTTTTAATTAGGTCTGAGAGTGAAACTCAGACCAATTCAAGGTCTAATTTAAAAAAAGACCTTATTTTATCTTTTTAATTTTTTAAAAATTATTTTTTAATACTTAATTTTGAATTTCAATCATCAATTTGTTAAATGCATTCACAATATTTAAATAGATTATGATACTTAAAATACAGGAAAATAAGTAGTAAAAATTTTGAGGAAATAAGTTGTCATAAATTAAAATTATTACCAATATCAAAATAGATAAAGTAAAGAATTATTTCGTTGTGGACTCAAAAAGTCTGTTTGTCTCACCAAATGACTTTAATGAGGACTAAGTAAGACTTTAATGACTCAAAAAGTACTGTTTAAATCTGATTAAGTAAGATTTTTTACAATTTGGGTGAATAATTCACCGCGAGTAAAAATCTTTTCCGAGTCACGTGTACTTCTTATTACCATTTAATTGGAAAGTACGCATTTAAGGCTGGCGGTATAGGTAGCTAAAACAACTACGTACTCCTATTAAGAGTAGGGGTGACAATGACCGGACTCAGAGTTGGGCTTGGTCGGATGGAACACGACTTGGCCCGACTTGACCCAAATTTTAAAAAATAAAAATATATTATTTTTTATAAAATGTTATTGCTTCCCTTATAATTATCAAGTTTCGAGGTGGGCTGAGGGGGCTAGGCTTGTGCAGCTAGGGCTTGAGGTTTATTGAGACCTGACGTTTGTTTGGTTGGGCTTATATTAGTCAAGTTTTTGTTAATAAATTTTTTTCTATAAATCTTTTCTAAGAAAAACTTTTCTAAGAAAACAATTGATTATTTAACTGTTAATTAAAAAATAACTTTTTTAAAAAAACTTCATTCAGTAGATTGTTTGATAACAAATAAAAATAAAAAGTACTTTTAATTTTAGTTATATTTTATTTTGTAATAAAATTATTTATGCATATTAATATTATTTAAAGTATATTAAACAATATACTAAGTACAATATATTAATTGTTATATAATTTTAAAAAATATAAAATATAAATCAAAATATATCTAATAAAATCTTTTATATAGATTATAATATAAGTAAACTAATATCAAAAATAAATATTAAAACATATAAAAAGCCAACTAATATTATATAAATCTCAAAATAAATATCCAAATTGAGTAAATAGTTAAATACATAATAAACGGGAAGATGAATTTGTGGGTATTGTGAAAATTATGTGTAAAAAATAAGCATAAAAGATACTAAAAATAGGTTCATTAATTGATCTAAAAAATATATCTAAAAAAGTACTTTTTTGAGAAGATCCAAATTTGAACTTCTTAAAAAGTTATATTTTAGCAGCAAAAAAAATCATATATATTAAAGAGGAGCTTTTTTCATTTTACAATCAAACACTAAATTTTTTTAAAAAATTTTGTGATAGGAAAAGTGCTTACTCACTTCTCAAAAACTCATCCAAATAGATACGAGTTAAATATTATCCATTAATTTTAATTCTGACAAGTTTGTATCATCTCGTAATTGGAGTCTTATATTCTAATTAATAATTCCATATTAACAAATAATATTTGAGATAATTATTTACTACAGAGGTAGTTGGATTTTGTAACCGAAGCAATTATTATAAAGTATGGAAATCATAGAACGGCTTGAAAGCTTTGGTAAAGTGGAACTGTCATAAACTCACACACTCGTACGCCTCCTAAAGTTCTCTTAATTTGTGTTAGCATAGCAATCTTCATCTTAACAATAAAATGTTCCATCCAATGTTGTTCTACCCACTTCCATCATCGAATAAGCAGACAGAAGTCGGAATTTTATTCATCTCTTTCTCTCTACAGTATCTTTGATTTTGGCGCGCGATCTCTCTATCTCTCGGAGCGATGGACGGTTTCAGCACCGAAGCTCTGTCGACGATCGGCGGAATCGCCACCGTGTCGGTTCTACATTCATTCATTCCCACTCACTGGCTTCCGTTCTCCGTCGTCGGCCGCGCCCAGAACTGGACTCTCTCTCGCACCCTAATCGTTAGTATGTTATTTTACCTCTCTCTTTCTCTCTCCCTGGCTTCATTCTCTACGGTTTTGTATTGTTTTCATGTTTATGGTATGTTTTTAGCTGGTTAATGAGCATCGATTGTTTGAAGATGGATTTTCCGCCAAAGAATAGTTACGAATAAGATTGCTTACTACTAAACTTGTCCAGACTCCGCGAGTTAGCAAGATTTATTGTGAGTGTCGTTGTTGTATATAAATTATAGAAAAGATAGTATTTATTGATTAATATTTTCAACACTTAATTTAAATCATTATTTTAAAATTAATTACGTATATTAGAATAATTTGGATGCATTGTTTTTAATTAATCATTATAATTTGTAAAAATTTAAAATATCATTTACAAACATTTAATTTCACTTATTAAAATAATTTATTGTTTTGCGTTTATTGATTAAGATTGTATATTTATTGATTATCTTGCATATATTTATAATTACAAGTTTATTTTCCAGTTAATATGCCTGTATATATGTCATAGGGTGAAAAGCCTTTTAATTGCATGTATCTAAATAATTTAATGCTCTGTGATGTTGATTAAGATATGTGTATTTATAATCTTGTCATTGAGAAATCCACATCAAAACGTCATGTTTATATTATCTTGTATATCAAAAAAAAAAAAAAAGGTTTCAGAAAACTTGTGCCTAACTGGAAAGAATCTGTATCAATTTTGTAGCTGACCTCTACTCTACGATGGTCACTTATTTCCATTTTGCAGCTGCACTTGGAGGGGTTTTGCACGTGATATCCACTTCACTTCTGGGTATAACAGCAGTCACCATCTCAAACACTATTGTTGGCGAAGAAACAGTACACAAACTTGCTTCCCTTTTGCTGGTTTTTCTTGGTGGAAGTTATGTAGTGCTGTTTCTTTCTGGAAAGGGCGAACACAGTCATTCTCATGACCAACCTATGGAGAAAATGGCTGTTGCTGGACTTGTCTTAGTACCAGCATTAACTCCTTGCGCGACCACACTTCCTGTTTTCCTTGCCGTTGGGAATTCATCGTCTATGATGATACTCGCCGTCATAGTTCTGTTATTCAGGTGACTAATTACTCTGTCCATTCTTGTAGGCATACGACATTTCATGGTATCAGAAACCAAATTACAGACCTACAAACTGAAAACAAATGAAAGTTAAAATATGGTTTTGAATCTCCTCCCTACTTGCAGCATATTGTAAATTGTTGGAACGTTGGACTGGCTTCTACTTTTGGTTCAATAATTTGCATGTAAATATCAAATCCAACAATACAAGTACTTTCCAAATATAAACCATAATCATTGTTTGTTTGGTCCCTAAACTTATAGTGAATTTCTTAATTATAGAAGTTGACAAACAACATAATTTGTTAATTGGCAGCACCATTACTGTGATGACCTCTTTGGTGGCATTGTCATTCTACGGTGCCAGTCAGCTCAAGTTTCACTGGGTGGAGCGACATGACAAGCTTCTTGTAGGTTCAGTATTATGTTTAGTAGGAATCTTAAATATTATGTTTCATCACCATGATCATGATTCAGGGGAAGCTTTATCTGGAGGGCAATTGCATAGGAAAATCATCGTTGATTGAGCATTCTTATTGCCCTTCACTTTGTATCTTCGTTAATCGTTGTTGAACTCTGCACTCGCACTCTCTGCTCCAGGGAGGCAGCAGAAGTAAACTTTGTTTTCATGTGCCTTGAGATGAGTGTCCAACTTATATTCCTTAAGATTTACTCTACGCTGAAGGACTCCATATATTAGTTGGAAGATTATTAAAACTTATTATTTTGGTAGCCCTGATTATCAGTCAATATTAACTAATATATTCTTATATATCAATAAATAATTTAGTTAATATATAAAATAAAATTTAGGTGAATATAATTTTTACAAATATATGTAGAAATAATTTTAAAAAATTAAATAAAAATTTATAATTAATGAAAAAATACTTTAACATGAATTAAAATTTAATATCTTATGGAAAATAATCTTTTTAAATGTTAGTTTTTATATTATTCTCTCAATCAACAAAATATTAATAAAAATATTTTTAAATTAAATTATTTAATTTTTAAATGTTTAACATTTAATTAAAAATTTAGCATATTTAATATTTAAATTAAAATTAATTTTTTTTAACTTTGTAATTTATTATGTTATTTTATTTATTACTTACTTTACATAAAACTCAAATTTTAGTTTACCACCAAAGCGTTCATGATAAGGATGACAATTTTTAACGTATGAGTTAAATTTTAATTAATGTGGGTTGACTTATGGATTAGATTCAGGTCTAGGTTAATTGGAGATTCAATTATTTTAAATAAAATAATATTATTTTATTTAGAATAGTTAAGATTCGGATAAGCTTGAGTTTGAACAATTCAAATCTAAACTTAATTAAAAAATTATATTATTTTATATTCTTAATTTTAAAAATATTAAGAGGCTGGCTTATGCATTGCCATCCTAGTTCATGATGTATGAATTTTGTTTTAATTTAATTAACTTACGGCTTGTTTGGTACGAGGGATTAGAAGTTCTATTCCTATCGTATTCTTCGGTAATTATTAAACCAACGTTTGGTTTAAAACAAACACGTTTTACACATTTTACGTCAATGTCTATTCTTCGATTTTACGGAATAGGTAAAACCCACTGATAGCTGTTTTTATTTAATCGACGAAAACCTATTTTTTCTGTTGTTGTTTTTGGTTTCTGTTTCCTGTTTTTGGTTTCTATTTTTTTTCCTTAAAAAAACGAAAACCTGTTTGGTTGAGATTTGTAATATAAAAACTGAAAACAAAAACTTGTTTGGTTGAGATTTCTAATAAAAAACTGAAAGTAAAAACATGTTTAATTTTATTATTCTATTTCTATTTTTTAATTATACTCTTATTTGTAATAAATATAATATAATATAATATATTTTTAAATTAATTAATTCTTCTTATAACAAAACTTCACTATATTAACATGACTTAAGTGCTGTACTACTGCGTGCTCTATGATTTCACGTGAAGATTGGCTTTGAAAAGTAGACTCTGCCACATTAAAAGATGTGCTGCAACATTTATAAGACAAGTGTTTTGCGTGCTCCACAAACA
>JANZLC010000201.1:5259659-5271218 GCA_026413385.1 Erythroxylum gracilipes
GTTTGAGATTCTAAATAAGATAAATGTCAGTGTGATGTTTGGTTTTGTTTGTTCTGTCTTGGGTGGCATCCATGTATTCTCCCAGGGGGTATTTGGGTGTTACAATGATCTTGTTGGTTTTACAGATAGTAATTATACTGGAAACTTGGAAGACAGGAAGAGCACTTTAAGTTATGTATTTATGTTGAGTTCAGGAGTAGTATCATGGTCATCAAATAAGCAACCAGTGGTCAGTCTATCTATCACAGAGGCAGAATTCATAGCTGCCGCTTCGTGTGCATGTCAAGCAGTTTGGTTGAAACGAGTATTGAAGAAGATGGACTCAAATCAGAACAAGACAACTATTATTCAATGTGATAATAGTTCTGCAATCAAGCTTTCGAAAAATCCAGTCATGAATAGCTGTAGCAAACACATAGAAGTGTGTTTTCATTTTCTTTGAGAGCTCACAAAGACTGGTACTGTAGAGTTAGTGCATTGTGTTACGCAAGAGCAAGTGGCTGATGTGATGACTAAACCACTCAAGCTGGGTGTGTTTCTGAAACTAACACCCTGTTTGGAACCAGGTGAATTGAATTCAATGTTGTAATTAAATTCAATTCACCTGTTTAGAACAGAAAAATAACTATGAATTGAATTCATATGTGGAATTGAAACCCACTCTTCTTATACATTTAATTCAGCCAACAATCCACGTGATTTCAATTCCAAAACGCTGCTAGTCTTCTTTTTGAACGTTGAAACATTCGTCTTCCCATAATACCCATGCTCAACTTCGCAACAGTATAAGAAAATGATACCTTTTCACTGTCTTCTCGTTTCCTTTTCCACCGTCGTAGTCAATCATCAGGCAGTATCTCACTCACTAGCTCTCTCACTCCTGTTGATCCATTCCATCGTTTTCGATTTTTCTCAAGAAAAAGTAAACACTTCAAAAGTTCTTGTGAAGTAAAAGAACGGTCATTGTTAAAATTCCTTCTCATGTTCTTGCTCCATCTGAGGACGCTGAACAACATAAAGAGTGTTGGAAATGCTGGCTTCTTCATCTTAACAATGAAAGCAGATGTCTTAAAAAGGTTTGAGACCTTACGAAACATAAGCAGTCTTTTCTGGGCATGTTTCGGGGGAGATTTAGCATGGAGTACTTGAAGTGAAAGAAACACAAGCTTTCAAAGAGAACGCTTAGGGCTTAGGCAGGGGTTGAAGGGTGGAGCGATTTATGAGCAAAGCGAAGCTTTTAAAGGATAGAGAAAAGGTTATGTAAAGTAAAAACAAGGATGGTGGGATATTTGTGCACTTAGCTTCTTGATATTCGGTGGCTGATTGCATTTTATTTCTTAAAATATCGATAGTACAACAAGGGTAAATGTGTCATATGAAATAATTGAATTCATTTTGATTGTGTTCCAAACAATGTAATTGAATTCAATTCTAATATTACTGGGTTTGTTCCAAACAGTGTAAATTGAATTCAATTCCAATCTCATTAATATAATTGAATCCAATTCTTTAAAGAATTCAATTCGAAGATTTCCAAACACCCCGTAAGAAAATTATTAGGCATTTGTTCTATGTCTAAAATAAGCTGAATACCTGTAGCATTCAGTTTAAGGGAGGAATTATTAGGATTTTATTATGTTGTTTGAGTTTGTTTTATAATCAGTCAATAAATCCCTATCTTATAGGGATATCACGCTTGTTTTTTTGTTTTCAGTTTTGTTATCATGATCCTATGGACTTGGCACGCAGCACGTAATTAGCAGTTCTTTTATGTAAGGCTATATATATAGTCAAGGTTGTTCAATAAAAATTGACATATTGATTACTCCAAATTGTTTTGGTTGCTCTTAAATACCGTTTTTAACAGACACTAACTAGACTCTGGGGTTTAGTTTTAGGAGAAGATCTCAAGGTTAGCTAATTCAACTAAGTGACAATTTTTCTTGCGCCTACTTGCTCGATAAAATAGTCTTACATGAAAAATATGATCTAGAGCTATCAATTTCACATTGCTTATATTCTCATTGTTTCCAGTTCCTAATAGTAATAGCAGTATCTGATTACATTATCAGGCACATGCTCAATCTCTACAGATCTCCTCAGCAAAATTCAACAGTTTGATACGTCTAGGAATGATCCCTTTTATACTTGTCTAGGAATGATCTTTAATCCCCCTCTCCACTTTCCCATTTTCCATTCTCACTTATATACTTGCCTAGGAATGATCTCACATATTCACATATTACTCCTTTGTTACAAAAATGTTACAGGTTTAGATTCTTCTTAAAAAATGTAAAGAAAAAGTTACTTATTTTAAAAAGTGAGAAGTCTTGTGTCCAGTACGATGTGTAGTTAATTAAGTGTATTAAAAATGGTAAAGAAAAAATAATTTTTATTTTTATTTTTATTTTTTGAAAAATTAAAGTTGATTTATAGAAAAAATAGAGAAGGACAATAAATGGTTAATTGATTTAGTTGTTAATGTAAATATAGTTATATTTTTATCTCTCATAATAATTATATATTAAATAAAATTTAAATTATTTTTAAATGAATAAATTTATTTTAATCTCTTATATAATATTTATTAAAAAATAATATTTTATTAAAATAAATAATTTAAAATTATCTTTTTATTTAAAATTAATATTTATTTTAAATATATTTTAATTATTAAATTCTATTACATTTTAAATTTATATATTTTAAAATATTTTAATTTAATTATATATAAAAGAGACGGTAACGATTTTTTTTTTTTTACTTAAAAAAGAATTTCAAATTTCAACAAAAACAAAAAAAAAGCCCAAAAGTTTATATACAGTGTCAATAGTCATAGGAGTCAGGATTAGGTTTCAAAACAAATAGATCTTACCGATTAAACGTCTGCGTTTTAAGAAAGGCGCTATTTCTGTTTGTCGCTTATTTGGAGCAAGAACACGCTCGTTCCACCCGTCGCTGCCTATCGACGTTGGTTGAACTCGCCGTCTGTTCTGCCGACGGTAAGTTATCTCCTTTTAAACTTTCTTTTTTCCTTCTTCTTTACTTGTATAGCGAAGCCAAAGCCATTCTCTATAATTTGATTATTGTTTATTATTAGTGATTTTGGGGGCAGATGAAACTGAAGAAGCAGAAACGACATCGTAGGGCAGTGAGGTTCTACACAGCATGTTTTGGGTTTAGACAGCCCTATAAGGTTCTATGTGATGGGACCTTTGTTCATCATCTTATAGTTAATGACATTGCTCCTGCTGACAAAGCTCTCTCCAATATCCTTGGTGGTCCTGTCAAGCTTTTCACTACTAGGTTTACAATTTCTTTTTTCTTTTTTGGGATTTTATTTGAAGATGAGGGCTTTTGGCAAGTGATTTACAGATTTTTTGTTGGGGTTGCAGATGTGTTCTTGCAGAACTTAAAAGACTTGGTATTTCCCATGCTGAATCTCTCCAGGCAGCTTATCAGCTCTTGACTGCAAGGTTATTAATAATCCTACCTTTCTGGGAAGAATTTTCTTGCGTTTTTATATCTAGGGAGGCTTCTGTTTAACATTTATACATTATTGGTTACTTTTTTATGTGATCATAAAATTCTATGTTTTCTTACCAAGCACTGCAATCTTCAATTTCAGATGTGATCATGAGAATGTAAAGAGTGCAGATTCATGCATCACTGAGATTATCGGTGAAAATAATCCTCAACATTTTTTTATTGCTACTCAAGACACGGACATACGCAAAAAGCTGCAATTGGTTCGTATACCTAACTGGTACCGAGGGACTTCTTTGAAGAACCTCAGCGTTATTTTAAATTCATAGAATCATATACACTTAGATGCAAATACATAGACATATATGCGAGTGTTTTCTTTATTCTTTTTTTTTTTTTGGCTATAATGTGCAAGTGTATTATGTATCAACTGTATACTTGCTTAGACCTGTAGATTGGTTTCCGCCCCAGCACTTCGCAGTAGATTCTTGTCATGGCCTTCATTAGCTGCTAAAAATATTGTGTTAATAAGCTCAGTGGATTTGTCACAACTTGTTCATAAGATAATTTTGTTTGATTAGAAATTATCCTTAGGACTTCCCTACACAGTTACTCAAAAATTTTCTTTTATGAAGTTACCAGGCGTGCCTCTCATATTTGGTCTGCGAAATGCTCTTTTCCTTGAGCCACCATCTGCTTTTCAACGCCAATTTGTCAAGAATTCTGAAGAAGAGCGTTTGCATATGACTGATAAGGAATATAAGATTTTGAAAGAGAGAACTGGAAACTTACTGCAAGATGAAGAAGCAAGAGATTCTGAAGATGAAGATAGAGGTCAAGGGGATCAAAATATGAAAGTGCAGCCCATGAAGAAGACACATAATGCAAGAAACAGATTGTCTATCAAGGATAGACCTCAATTTAAGAGAAAGAAAGCTAAGGTATAATCTGTACCTTTCTGGTGTACAGTTTTAACACTCGTCACTTTCTTGAAACTTAGTTATGCCAAATGTTCGTTGGCTTTTTTTTGGCCTCCTTTTGATATTTTCACATTGTCTGGCTATAATTTCTGGCTTGTCGGATTGACACAATAGGTTAGACCATGGATATCTTTCCCTTTTTTCACCTGGAAGAGTTGCTATTTATGTTATTTTTCAGTCATGATTTCCTGATGTACATATACCCATCAGCTCATAGCATGAATAGATTCATCACTTCAAGCGATACAGTACCAGGATGGTTTTTACTAGTTGCTTTCTATACTTGCCACTGTTGATGGAAAGAATGGTGCTAGATTGTATCAGGCATTATGTGGTTACACTGATTTAGGGAATGCTCTTAGAGTCAGGACTACTACTCTCATTACCATTAGGATGTTAGACTTCTTCATGTTGTTTGGTTGTACCAGTCATTGCGACCACAAAGGTTGAGATGACTCTTAATTGAGATAAAATGTTATGGCGTATTTTGTAGAGTAGTCTTAATCCAGAGCAAGTGTTTTATCCAAGTGCAATGAGTAATGGTCTGCAAAACGTTTTGGAACAATAAGTATCAAACTTTTCGGTTGAGATGTTAGGTGTATATGCAAATCATGCTTATCTAATGCTGTAGATGTCCATATTACTCAGCTACTTCAAATGGTATATTCTTTATCCCATCGAGTGCTTAACAAGTTCTTTTTTTTCTTTATGATTTTCTTCACATATTATCATAAAAATTGTTTCTCAATGATGGTGTTGTGGAAGGACGGAGCCGCCTGAAATGTAATTATGTTAAGTTTAGAAGCAGAAGTGTAGTTCAACTAAATCCAGTTACTCTGCTCTATGAAATTATCTTAAGATGATGTTACTTCTGCTGTTAATTATTTCGCCAGAGAACATTTTAATAGATCATTTGGTATATACTTTGTTATCAAAATTCCAGGCACCAAATCCACTTTCGGTGAAGAAGAAGAAGAAGAAGGGTGAAAGCCCAAATCCTGTAGTTGCAAATGTGAGCATTCAATTATCCTAGTGATTTTGTTCTTCTTTTTGTTAAACACTGCGCATTAAGATATTTCTTTGGAATAAGATGTGGAATATTTCTGAAACTTGTGTTGGAAATGTTTTGGTGAAGCCTTTTGTTTAACTCCATTATACTTTCTGTTAAGTTCTATTGTGTTGTTATGGTGTCCATTCTAATTGGTGAACAGTATGGTTTGTAGATGGGAAGATGGTTAAAATGAATTATAGGCTATAGCTCTATTTTTAGTGATGTTCTTGCCTTGAAGATCTCAACCTTTTTTTGTTGTTTATATAATGTTGTATTTTGAGATACATGTTCTTTGCTTTTATGTTTGATTAAATGTCATGATGCTTAAACTATAATATTTGTTATTCAGAAATTGGTTGATCATATTCTTGTTTCATTGGTTGAATTGTCGTGAAACATCCATTTGTGTACTTACAGTCGATTTAAGATGGACGAATGCTGATATGAATTTATGGGTTTTTGTGTGCAGGTAAATAAAAATGCAGAAGCTCCTGCAATTAGGAGCAGAAGACGAAAAAGACCTCGCAGAAGTTCAAAGATGGTAGACACAAGCAACTAAAAATTTTCTTCTGATGTAGGTGCAACTTTTTATTCTCTCTAAAGCAAACACATGATCAAGGGCATCATCTCGTCGAAGTTATCAGCAACAATTTTTGTCAATGGGATGCTGGTCTAGACTTGTTTGTAGTTATTTGTTTACTATGCGAAGTACATGAGGTGTATTTGGGTACTTTTGATGAGAACACGTTATTTAAAAGTTAAAACTATTTGCCTTCATCCTATTGTGTCTAAGAGCAGATGTGTTATGAATACTTATAATCAATGCGAAGATTCAATGCACTTTTATGTCTTTAATTTGATTTTTCTTATAATAGTAACTATGAAGGTATAGTAATAATAGAAGATGCTCCATTTAAGATTATATTGGAAGTCGATTCCAAAGTCTTGAATCCTCACGAAATCAGATTGGAAGATTGTGGCTGTCATGTGACTGCTTAATGTAATAGGCACTAAGTTGTGGTTCCAACTTAATTAGAACGAAATGCCGCAGATTGCATGGGAAGATTTTAGACAAACATTGCATGAGAGCTATGGCCTTGCTCAATATCAAGATTTTTTTGGCGACAAAACTAAACTGTAGCAGTAAGGACTATGCTTCAATTGTAACCAGAAATTTGGACCAGGATATAGATGCAAGAAGATGTTCCTTATTGAGGGGAGATGGTCTGATAATGATGATGACGATGATGGGCATGTTGACATGGAAATTGAAGAAAGTCAGTGGTCACACGTTCCAGAGATTTCTGTTAATGCTTGCACTAAAGCTCCTCAAACAATGGAGGTTCGAGGTTGATTTGCTCAATTCTGATATACTCCGGGAGTACACACAATCTCTTATATAGTAGGGTTGTAAAAAGGTTAGAGATTACACCAAACACCAAGGAAAAGTTCGAAAGTCATAGTGGCCAATCGTGAGAAAATTGTAAATTAATTCTTTAACAATTCTAAGCAATAATTCAAGCATAAAATTCATCAAATATCATTTATTACACAATTGATTCAATACTTTTAAAAACCCTAAGGTTCACGCTATTAACAAAAGAAAGAAATACTAATCTTGATTCATGCTCGTGTAATCTCTTCTTGTTTGCAAATTCCTCTTTTACGCAAAAGTTTATCCGCTCTCACCTTCTTACTTTTCTTCGTTCTATCAATGGTGCAAGAATATCTATTCTTTGATATCTTTTAACATAACTTCTACTGAAGGGAGAGGGAAGGGTTTATTGTTAATTAACTCTAATGATTCTAATTACCTTTAACAAGCTCAATAACCATTATTTTGGGTCCACCTTTATATTAGAATTCATTAAAGTAATATAGGTCATATTAATTATTAAAATTAATATAACAATCTTCCACTTTTCCTATGTTACTACTTGATGATCCAACAACACAAGTGTGTACCATATATTGAATCTGTCAATCTATCAAACTTAAATAAATTAAAATAATAAGATCATGGCGGTCATAAGTTATTTAACGACATGATTCCTTTCATGTATCACACAATCATCTCAATTCAAAATAACTGTAATTGAGAAACAATGTAATTCTTAACTTTAATGTTTTCTCAAAACATAATTTGTCATCACAATGAAACAATGTGTGTACACAATATAATGTGACAACTAACAAATAAGCAAAAACATAACATTAATTGAATTCATAATTGTCAAAACAATAATATCAAATATCCAAACATATGTACATACATAACATGATCTCATGCTAACGAAGACCTATCTATAATGCTCATCATTTCAATATGACCATTAAGTATTTTAGGCGGTAATCCTTTAGTTAACGGATCCGCTACCATCAGATCAGCTCTAATATGCTCACTTGACACTTTATGTTTTTGCAGTTCTTCTTTGACAGACAAGTATTTCAAATATATGTATTTAGCACCCTTAGAATACTTATCATTTTTAGAGAAGAAGACAACTACAAAATTATCACAGTAAATTCTTAACAGTCTAGCTATCCTGTCGACAATGTCTAGATTTAAGACAAAGTTCCATAACCATAATGCTTGAATAGTGGCCTCATACATACCACAAATTCGGCCTCCATTGAGGAAGTAGCAATGACATACTACTTTCCACTCTTCCAAGAAATTGCCCCTCCTGCTAGTTGGAATAGATAACCAAAGGTAGATTTCCTTGAGTCTATACAACCAGCATAGTCTAAATCTGAATAACCGATCATTTCTAAGTGATCTGATTTCCTATATGTGAGCATGTAATCCTTGGTGCCTTGTAAATACCTAAGAACTTTCTTTGTAACTTTCCAGTGGTCAAATCTGAGATTACTTTGATATCGACCTAACATTCCAACAACAAAACTAATATCTGGTCGAGTACAAGTCTGAATATACATCAGACTCCCAACTACAGACGCATAGGGAATATATTTCATTTCCTTTCGTTCCAAATCATTTTTAGGACATTGCATTTCACGAAATTTATCCCCTTTCTGAATTGGAACTACCCCTGCTGAGCATTTTTTCATCTTAAATCTCTCTAATACTTTACTGATATATCCTTTATGAGATAACCCTAACAATCCTTGTGTTTTGTCACAGAATATTTCTATTCCAATCACATAGGACGCCTCACCCATATCTTTCATTTCAAAGTTATGAGCAACAAATTTTTTTACATCATGTAACAAGCCCAAATCATTAGCAGTCAAAAGAATATCGTCAACATATAGTACCAAAATAATGAACTTGCTCCCACCGACCTTCATATAGATACACCTATCAATAATGTTCTCTATAAAACCATAAGAGGTAATGGTATCATTAAACTTAAGAAATCATTGTCGGGAAGCTTGTTTGAAACCATATATTGACTTCTTTAATTTACACACCATATTTTCCTTTTTTGTAGTCACTAAACCTTCCGATTGGTCCATATAAACTTCTTCTTCTGAGTTAGGATTCAGAAAAGTGGTCTTTACATCCATTCGGTGAAGCTCTAAATCATAATGAGCTACCAATGTCATAACAATTCATAAAGAGTCCTTTGAAATTGGAGAGAAGGTCTCTTTAAAGTCAATGCCATCTTTTTTAATATTACCTTTAGCCGCAAGTTTGGCTTTGTACCTTTCAATATTACCTTTCAGTCTCTTTTGGTCTTAAAGACCCATTAACAGTCCACTTGCTTTGAGCTTTCAGGTAACTCAACTAGTTCTCAGACTTGATTATCATCTATAGATTTTAACTCTTATTTCATATCATTGAGCCACTTTTCAGAATTATTACATTTCATGACTTATTTAAATAAGACTGGATTCTTATCAATGCTCAAGTCACACTTATGCTCAAGTGAATACACCACATAGTCATCTGATATAGCTGGTCTTTTTTCCCTTATAGACCTTCGCAGTACTATTTTCTGTGGTATCACTTGATCATTTGTGACTTGCACATTACTTACTGGTTCATTATTGACATTCTCTTCTTGTGGGTTTGAAATATTAACTTGTTAGTCCGATATGTTACGTAACTGTCATACAACAAGAGGAATAACAACTTGAGAAGAGACACTAGGTGAAGGATTTTCCACCTAAATCTCTTGAATATCCACCTTTCGTGGTTACTCACTCCCACTGATTTGTCCATTTTCAATGAACCTAATGTTACCAGGCTCAAATATTCTTATACCATAGTTAGGACAATAAAAAATGCACCCTTTAAACTTTTCTAGATAACCGATGAAGTAACCACTAATGATTCTTGCATCAAGCTTCCTTTCATGAGGAATATAAATCTATATTTCGGCTGGGCTAACATGTAGGCGCCTCAAGCTAGGTTTCCTTCTTGTCTACAATTCGTAAGGTGTCACAGGAATCGCTTTGCTAGGAACCCTGTTAAGTAAACATGTAGTTGTCTTTAACACATACATCTATAAAGATATAGGTACATTTGTAAAACTTAACATACTCCTAACCATATCCATAAGAGTATGATTCCGCCTTTCAACCACACCATTTTGTTGTGGTGTACTGGGCATTGTATACTGTGCACAAATGCCCTGACTTTGAAGAAATTTTGCAAATGGACTTGGACACTGTCCATTCTCATCATATTTACCATAATATTCACCACCTCTATCAGATTTTACGACTTTCACTTTTTAATCTAACTGTCTTTCTACCTCATTAATGAACACCTCAAGACTGTCCACTGATTGAGACTTTTCATGCAGTAAATAGAGATAACAATAACATGAATAGTTATCAATAAAGGTGATGAAATACTTTTCATCACCCCAAGATGGAAGACTGTGTATTAATTCTAGTAAATGAGTACTTCTTGTGGTTGCACTCTTAGATATATGTTTGGTTTGCTTACCTTTAATGCAATCCACACACACATCCCAGTCAGTAAAATCTAGTTGAGATAAGATTTCACTCTTCACTAACTTCATCACCCTTTCTCTAGATATATGAGCTAACCTTTGATGCCACAAGTAAGCTGAGTGTTCATTATGTGCACTACGTTTATAACCAATATTATGTTCAACATGAAACAGGGATTTAGAAGAATTAACATCAAGGTTAAAACGATATAAACCATCCATTAATGTACCAAAACCATAATAGTACTGTCGTTTATACAAAGAAAAAACACCATTTCTAATATTGAAATTAAAACCTATCTGATCCAACTTACTAACAGAAACTAAATTTCTAGCACATTTATAATCAGTGTCTAAGATCAATTTGTAGATCCCTATTCCTTCTATTTGTGCCTTCATTCTGTTATCTATATATAGAAACTCTTTAGTTTCATTTATGGTTTGGATCGAAAGAAATCCCTACATAATATGTGACACATAAGTAGTTGCACCTGAATCTAACCACCAGGTAAACTTGAGGGAGTCCTTAAAGGAGCTCCGTGCCACTAGCAGGCAGGCGAGAGAAGCCTATTCTTGGTCAACATGCACGTGACAATTCTTGGGTGGACTATACCGAACCCACTTAATATGTAATTCATGAACTTGTAAACATATTGCCCAAAGGGCAAATTTTCAAAACATGTCTTTCATGAACATGACATTTTTCGAAAATCACTTTCATGTAACAATTCAACTTCATCAACCAAATTCACATACCAAACATATAACAATTTCTCAATTCATCAATCAAATTCTCATAGCAATTCTCAAATCATTCAAAAACAATGACTTTGAAATCATTTTATCTTGATTTTTGAAAACATATTAATGGCTCATTATTCAAATTATAAACATAAAACCCACCTTAAAATTCTTGAAATCCAAATCCAATGGCCTCCTTCCTCTTGCCCTTGAATAAGCTCTTTATTGCCTAAACACAAACAAAATTTCATAATTTTCAATTAAATTGGAAAATCCCCAATTTTCCATAATCATCATAAAACCCTAATCAAGCTTTAATCTAACCCATCCATAATCAATCTAGGTTAGAAAACTCTAAACCTAGCTTAAAACC
>JANZLC010000201.1:5286731-5297309 GCA_026413385.1 Erythroxylum gracilipes
ATATGCTAACATGAAGCATGAGCAAGGAAATGCATTGTCTTACTTTCTCTTTGAGCTCACATGTACTGGACTTTCGGATCCTAACTCTTAATATGAGGACGAGATGTTACAAATAGATTGGTGACATGTGTAGCTTTACAAATGGTGACATATATAGCCTTATAATTGGTGACATGTGTACCCTTATAATTAGTGACATGGGTAGCCTTACAAGTAGTGACATATGGAGGCTTAAATGAGTAAAATGTGGAGCCTAAATTAACACATGGACCAATATAATATAATAGAGATATATGGACCAATAGAAGGATAACATATGTACCGATTGAAGGGTGACACACGGACCAATAGAATGGTAACACATAGATTAGTTTGACCTTCTTGAATTTTCTAGAGAAAATGGATGAAAAGGCAATAGAAGTGAGAATGAAGGTTGTCCATAAGGTTAGAAGAGGGAGAAAAACGAAAATGAGAAGAGAAGGAGAGAAAAAAAAAAGAAAAGAAGAGGAGAAGGAAAAAAGTTATCAAGGTACGTTGAAATTCTGGTTTCAATTTCATCTTTCTCTTTCGATCTGTCTTTCATATCCTTAGAACACGAATTTGAAGAAACTCAAAGAATGAAAGTTGTAGATATAGGTCTTAACTTGACCTTTGTGAAAGTGGCTTGACAAATAGTGAATAGAGCTTGAGTAATGCATGTTTCTCTAATACTGCCTGTGATAGACCCCTATGTAGGAACCTTTTTATTATTTCTTGATTTTGGAGGACCTTAGAGTACAAATTAGTGAAAGTATAAAACATGAGAAATGACTATTGATGTCTTATTATTGCTGTTGTGAAACTGTTTTGTTAGGAGATATATTGATAATGATTTATTGAGGTTTGACCATTGGTTGCCAGTTTGTTTCTTACCAGAAATAAGACATAATTTTGATGGAGATTATATTTTAAAGAGAGATGTTGTTTGTGTAATTTTGGATATATTAAGACTAATGGAAGTCTAGTTTTTGGAGGCATAAGAATAATGGAATTTGGATTTTTGTGGAGAGAGTTATGACAGCTTGTTCATAAAGGAATGTTAGGAAGAAAAAGATGTAAACATTGCACATAAGGTTAGGTTAGCTTGATGGTTAAGGAGACATTGAGCTGAATTAGTAAGTGAATTATTTACCTATTGACATATGTTAGAATAACATTTATAATGATTTATTAGGGATGAATTTGGTTGTGGTGGTGTATGAATATGAGATATATGTTTGATTAGTAAATACATTGTATATTTGTATGTATAAAGGCTCGGGAGCGGTGGATCAAGGAGCTTGTACCGAGGATTGTTGAAGTAAAGGGAGTCTACACCTTAATTAGACATGAGTTGGGGAAACCATATCTCTTAAATGGGATTAGTACATCCCAAGACATGCATGATGACTTGTATATGAATTTTGAATCTAGGTAATGCATAGTAAAATTGAATTTTAATAGATGCTAGTATACTTGTGTATTTAATAAACGACATTGTTTTGAATAACTCTTTGCACTTGGAGTGCAACTGATGTTTTTATTACGTATTTTAAGAAATGATATTATTTTCAACAAACCTGCACTTAAAGTGCAAAGGACAATGTTTTATTTTTTGAAACTAAATTTTTGAACAACTTTGCACTTGGAGTGTAAAAGATGACTTTTATTGTATGAAATAATGTTTTAGAATTTACATATGCATAATCAAGTCACGTATGTTGCGTGTATATGTTCTCTTTTGGCTTAGTTCCATAGTAAGGTTCCATTTTATTGGTTGGACCTATAAATAAAAGCATAGTGCCTTACTTGATTTTTGTACTTAATGTTTTTATATGATTTTTGTGATTGGTGAGGTAACAATTGGCCAATTGAGTGCTAGGCATAACAGATTAAGCGATCCCCGTACCCTTTACGTTGGTACATAAAAGTCGAGTTCTCGCATCAACACCTTCTACGGGACTTGCGGGTGATTCCACACCTAGGGTTTGGTCACCGACTAGGTCATCACATAAGTTCATAACGCTCTTGTCGACTGTAGTATGGACTCACCACGGATGAAAGTCAAGCCAACACCAGGAATTGGTGGTGTGCACACTAGTTTGGCCGACTAGTGGCGACACAAATTATTGGTTTGGCCTATTCTGAGATTTGTTTTCCTGACAAGATTTGATTTATACATGTGATATTTTTCTGCTTTTGTGTACTAGAACTAGAATTGGAACCTATGTTCACTGGATGAGTGATTAATATGCTAGACCTACATGGTTCCTAACCAGTATATATTGAGTCATAGGTTAGGCCTATGTGTTTCTATGTCGTGTATGTTCACTTCATAAGTGGTTATGTGCATGCTAGATATGTGAAAAACCCGTCCTTAGGTTATTTAGACTATCTTGGTGTGTATCAGGTTCTGTTTGCGATATATGTTTTTCCTGCTCACTAAGTACATAGTGTACTCACCCCCTTCGCTTCCCAACCATGCAGGTTAATTTGGTGAGCTTGAAGCTCTGAGTGTATCGTGCGATTTTTTTTGACATTTTCAGGGCATTACCGCATATGGGTAGTCTTTGTTTTGTACTTTTGTTGTATAGTAGCCCATGAACTGTTTTTATTAAGTTGGTTATGTTGATATGCTTTATGATTTTATAAATTAACTTTTGAATATCTTATGGTTTGTAAATGACCTTATGTATAAACCTTTTGTACTATTATTGAGATTGCTCTTGAGTGGACTTAAAAGTTTATAAGTTATGATAGAGTTTTAAATGTGAATATAAAAGTGCATTTAAAATTATTTTAATTAAGTTTTGGGATTTTTAAAATATATCTGTTGTGTTGTCCAAATGTTTTCAAAGGATATTCAGTTAGCCTTGCATAGTCGGGTTAAGGGTACTGTGAGTATCCTTAGCCTGGGTATGCGGCGGTTGTCATGTGTTCGATGTAGTTTCGGGTCGTGACATAATATATCCATTAATCAATGAGAAAAATACCTTCTACACATATGATATTATTATTAATCCTTCACCATAACCCAACTCCAAGTATGAAGCTAATAAACTCATAAACAGGTCCACAAATCAATGTTCTCTACCTCGACAACTGCCCATGCGAACGGATACATACCTCCATCCCCATCCGCCCCACTGCACCCAACAGTTGACCTTAGAATTCAGTCTTCAAAAAAAAAAAATCATCAATACCAAAGATAGGCCTTAAATGTCTCCATCATCTTTTCGTCGCATCAAAGCATATGTATAATCTTTTGAACTACGTAATAGAGATAAAGATGTATGAATTAATGAATAAACTTCATAGAAAACTACATGTTTTAATTATCATTGTCAATAACAAGTAAAAGTTAATAGATGCATACTTGTAACAAACTAGTTTCTTGATTTCTAGCCAGCTTTAACTCAATTGTTAATTCAAGATTACTATTCCTCAACTTATGAGCGTATCCTTGTAGTTTCACGTACTCATTCACATAATTACTCGCCCTTTCTTTTCTCAATCTCCTCTTGACAGCTTTACATATACTTGAGTTGACAGATATATTAAGCTTTTCTCGACATTCTTCAACCGTCTTCGTCGTCGAGATACTAGGCTTGTCAAGTATTATGTCCCTAAAATGTCTCATTAGGAATTTAGTGGAAACCAATTTTGGTTTGTTAGTCATAGAACACCTATGCTCATCATTATATGTGACCACTTTAAAGCACCCTTCATTCTTGTCAGAAATGGCATACAACTCCCATAGGCATCCTTCAATACATCTCACTCTTGTGCTATGTCTTTCACTTTTCTTAAACTTGACATTATAACCTGTTTGCACTACATAATTCACAATAGACTCTTTAAATTCTTTTGTAGAGTCAAACCCCATTCCTAGTCTCCAATTTGGTTTAGCATCGAATGGATTATGCCTAATAGTACTACTTGGCCTTCGCAACGCCTCACTAGGCTCTTCTCTACTAGGATATTGATCACTACCAATAGAACTATCAAAATCTGTCGACTCAATTTCAATTAGTTCATAGTCATCGGGAATATGAATACATATGAAACCATCGTCATGCTCATCATCATCATCCACCTCTACATCAACTCCTAAACCAACACCTTTAGTACTAACACCTTCTGTGGCCCATAACTTTCCTCCTTACCCTCTGTGGCTCCATAACTTTCCTCCTCACCCTCCCCATCTCCATCCTCATCTCCAGATATAGGCAATATGTCAGGTACAAATGATGGGGTGTCTAATGTATGAGTTACATATACATTAATCCTTTCATGAATTTTCATCAGATTGATAAGCCACAGACAACTTTCATGTGACACAATCAACTTCAAAGACTTACTAAACTTAAAACCGAGTTCTCTATAATAGGTCTTATTGACTTGAAGGTATCCTAACTCCTTCCCTATCTCACATATTTGCCTATAGATAATGAAATCCAGGTCTACTTTATCAAAAATACTTGATTCCTTATCAACATATTTCACCCCTGGCTTTACAACAAACTTTCCACCATAAAACAACCTTATGCTTCCATGTTCAACCATCATATACCTGTTCACAACAAATTTATAAAGTCAAGTGTATCACCAAAAAGCATACATTTAAATATTCCAATGCATGTTCCAGAAGCTGAGATTCGTTACAAATAGCACTACCATCCTCTAGCCTTAGTAAGGTGATTAAGTTATTACTCCTTCATGCCTAAAGCACTTTATGGAAAAACTTATAGTTACCATTTTCTCCTTTAAGTATATATTTAAATATTCCAATGTATAGTCCTAAGATTGGTTACAAATAACACTACCATCCTCTAGCCTTAGTGAGGTGATTATGTTATTATTCCTTCATGCCTAAAGCACTTTATGAAAAAACTTATAGTTACTATTATCTTCTTTAGGTATACATTTAAATATTCCAATGCATATTCCTAAGATTGGTTACAAATAGAACTACCATCCTCTAGCCTTAGTGAGGTGATTATGTTATTATTCCTTAATGCTTAAAGCACTTTATGGAAAAACTTATAGTTACTATTATCTTCTTTAAGTATACAGTAAATATTCCAATGCATGTTCTTGAGATTGGTTACAAATAGCACTACCATCCTCTAGCCCTAGTGAGGTGATTATGTTATTATTCCTTCATACCTAAAGCATGGAAAAACTTATAGCCACAATAATCGTCTTTAAGTATACATTTAAATATTCTAACGCATGTTCTTGAGATTGGTTGCAAATAGCACTATCATCCTCTAGCCTTAGTGAGGTGATTATGTTATTATTCCTTCATACCTAAAGCATTGAAAAACTTATAGCCACAATTATCTTTTTTAAGTGTACATTTAAATATTCCAATGAATGTTCCTGATATTGGTTACAAATAGCATTACCATCCTCTAGCCTCAATGAGGTGATTATGTTATTATTCCTTTATGGCTAAAGCACTTTATGGAAAAACTTATAGCCACAAACTCTTGACTTTTGCTTCATAAGTGAGCAATTAGTTGACACTTTTGGACCCATTATTCATTTCATAATCATAGTACAACTTCAGACGCAAGAAGTTTATTATCGAAGTCACCCAAAATTATCCAAGGAGAGTTAATGGAGCTATAAACATCCTTTACAAAGTTCCACCAGCCATATCTATTAAAAGAAAAATTGGAATCCTATATAAATGGGATCCATATTAAACTGACCCAGTAAGTCAACATATAAGTGGATGCATTGAACAAAAATTGAAGACACCATTGTAGCATTTAGTAAGGCCGATATTGGTGGGTCAACATCTAAGTGGATGCATTGAACAAAAACTGAAGACACCATTGTTATTATTTAGTAAGGCATATATTGGTACACCAACTTCAACAACAACCATAGGGGACCACGACTTACATCCAACATCACAACAACCATAGGGGACCACATCATACAATCATAAACAAACAAGCATAATCTGAGGCAGACAATAATGGACACAAACAAGCAAATTTAGGGGACCACAGAAAACATAAAAGGCAAAAAACAATGACCTATAACGATGACATGTCATCTGAGGAAGAACAAACAGGGAAGAAGAGGGAAGAAGCGAGAGATGAGGGATTGTGTGGGAAGAAGATGAGAGATTAGGGGTTAGGGAAGAAGAAAACGGTGTGTTTATTCGGGAATGTTGATAGGAGATTATGGATCAGGGAAGAAGAGCATGTTGCGTGGTTATGTCTGTGGATGACAGTAGGGATTAGGGAAGAGGAAAACGGTGCGTATGAGGGAGGAGGGGCTTCGACAAAAATGCTACGACTACCTTCCATTAAACGCTCCGTCTCGTATTTGTCCAAAAATGTTGTGTCTGAGGGAGGAGGGAGACGCAACGTTTTTGGAGCTAATGTGGAACCCACCTCCATGCCCACATCGACAATGGTGGGCCCCACACCTATGAAAATTTAAAAAAAATTCCACGTTAGCATTTAATGGGCCATGTTAGCAAATGATTGACGGTGCCTTTACGACATTAGTGCTTAAGATTCAATCTGAACGGTGTCCAAACCTTAGGGTCTAATTTGAACGTTTGATAAACTTTATGATTCAATTTGAATACTCTGAAATATTAGGGTCTATTTTGTACATTCGAGAAAAAGTTAGGGGCTAATTAGCCTTTTTGGCCTTTATACTTTATAATGTTACTATTATAAAAGTATGTGTAACATAAAAATATACAAATAAAAATAAAATAAAAGATGAACAATATTATAGATGATTTTTTAAATGTTTAATAATTTATTTGATATACTAAAAAATGATTGCACTTTCTACTGTTCTATAAAAGGACCAACCCAAGTTGTGCATGTACCTGTAAAGTGGGCTAGCCGTTCTCAATTTTGAGGCCATATGTGCCGTCTTTTAGTTTGTACGACCTCAAGCCCAAATGCATGTTACTTTTTAATGAATCCATGCCAAAAATCTGCTCAACCAGGGTTTAAGAAAATTGCTTATTTGGTATTACATGGGAAAAAGCAGGTAAAACAATTTTCAACGTATTGGATTTGAAAGTAATCTTCTAATAAACAATTACTTTTAAATAAAAACAATACATCTATGGTTTCTTGAGAATTGTACCTCCAGTTCCCAAACTGCACATTGAAGGTGTTAATAATCCTTAAACTGTTAAACATATGAGTTTTATTGTTTGAAAATTGTAACGAAACTACAAATTGATGTACAACAGATTACTAATTGATGCAGCATCCCCAAATTTAAAATTTTATTGTTTTCTGATCGAATTACGAATCTATTCTTGGTAAATTGAATTATATTTAATATAATATTTAAAATAATTTAACTTAGAAGAAAATTTCAAAGAGCAAATTAAAGAACGCACTTCCGTGTGGAGTGAAAGGCAAAAAATTTCTTTAACATCTAATGTTTCATTTGCCTGTCCTTGATAAGAATAAAAAATGACATGAAAATATTAACATAATAAGATAAAATAAGCCTTTAATTTATTTATAAACATTTTTATTTTTATTTTTATTTTTATATAATAAAATACATTAATATTTTTATTTTTATAAATTATAAATTATGATTATACTCTATCCACCTTTTTTTTTTTTGGGTCGAAACTATCCACCTAATTGATTACAAGGAATCTAGGTCTTATCTGATATTCCTAAAATATGACCACGGCTCATATCGAAAATAAACTTGAAATGCATTTCCTTTTCCTTGCATAAAAGGGAGTAAATGTTAAAAGAAGTCGGTGGAGTTTTTACTAAGCTCACTCCAATTTTTTTTTAAATTCCTGGAATAAAACATACGAAAAGACTAATGTCATCATTTTCATTTGATTGCGTTTGGCTTCACTTTTTGTTCAGTGTGGGAAAGCGTTTGTCTTCTCTGATATTGTTTTTACTAGCAAAAGCGTACCTGAGTCACGCGGGAAACGAATTGGCATTATTAGTCAATCTTATCTGATATTGTTTTTACTAGAAGGCCACCCCGCACGTACTTATCTCTTTATATTTCTACCCATCGCGTGCGCATACCAACAACACTCTTTGCATTGCGTAACCGTCATTTCTTGTGCGTACTTTTTGTGTTTGGTTTACAAGAAAGCTAAGAAAAAACAAATGGAGCTTGATCTCACACCAAAGTTACCCAAGAAGGTCATCGGTGGGAATGGTGGATCCTACTACACGTGGTTTCCAGATGAGCTGATGATACTTAAGTTAGAACTCAACCGTAATTGAATCACGGGCGCAACAAAAAAATAAACAATTTTATAGATTTTGAGAAGATATCGATAATTGAATTAACTTTAATAAAACATAAATTTGAATAAGAAATCATACCTTTAGCGTTCCAGTTGAAAAACCTTTGAAACTGTTTCCGATTTGTCAATCACGAGTTGTTTAATTATCTAACCTCTAATGATATCCACAGACCAATTCTCAATACTGTTTTGAGAGGAAGAAGACAAATTGTTAGCTTCTAAATGTTCTTCCTTTATTTAAATATAAAAATTATTACGGTCTTTAATTAAAAATAAATTTCTTCAATTATAATTAAAATTAAAATCAAATTCTAATTCTAATTAATTTAATTTTAATAAAATCAAATATTTCATATTTGATCCTCAAAGTTTCTCAAAATTTATAATTAAGTCCAATTTAATTAAATTGATTTTTCTTTCACAAATTACTCTTTGATGTGTGACCCATTAGGTTTCTAAAAAATTGGCAATGATTATAAATTACAATTCTAATTCACAATTAGAATTAAATAAACTAAAACTTCTTTTAATTTTTTACTTAAACAATTCATAATCATAAATCATGATTGATGTCTAGCAATATATTATGATTACCCAAATATCAGAAATGTCAAAGTGATTGACTTAACCAGTCCATACATAGTTATGATGTATAATTTAATCATTTTGTCATTCAATATTCTAATTGAACAGAGTATGGATATAGTGTCTAATGTTTTGGTTCAATTATGTTCGTTCTTACTTATTAGTGATTGATTTATAATTAAAATTGAAAACGGCTTTTCAAATATCAATTCACTCTGGTTAGAAAATTCCATAAATCATTACTAATCATGAACAGTAAAATATTCTCTCTAATTATTTTAGAGTGACGAATCATATATTGACTTACTCAACTATCTCCATATGGTTCATACTGTATCCAATTACTACCGACTAAATTATTCTATGATGATTTATAAGTAGTATCAAAATATAGTAATTCCCATATGAGATACCTTGATAATCTCAAGTCCGAGGGTCAATTATACGACCATCATTATGAGATTTAGACACATAAGTAATATTTCATTCAGAATTCTTATAATTAGGTAAGTTCAGTGACTTATTTTCTGATAATCACCACACATTAGTTTAAGTATCTCCATACTTTAATTTATGGGATCAATTACTTTCTTTATAAGAAAGAAACATAATGTGTGCTAGTTTTACTGTTTCAACAATATTTCGTCTCGATGAAACTACAACTATGAACATTTAGGAACAATACATAAGTGTAAATTGAATCTCACAATTATGACCTCATCATAATTTCAATTACACAGTAATTATTCCAAAGATTTTACCTTTAGTATTAAAACATAAAATATTAATTAAATTAATACATAAAGATAAATAAAGCCTTTTTTATTAATTAAAATAATGGCATACATTAATTTGTATCTAATTGATTGGCTACAAGGGCATAAACTAACAATCTCCCACTTACACTAAAGTCAATCGCATATGAATCTAATACCATATCCATCCATATATCGATCATGTCTCTTTTGAGACAATGGCTTAGTAAGAGGATCTGCTAGATTCTCTTTAGTGGGAACTCACTCCAATGCTATGTCTTTCCGCTCCACTATCTCCTTGATCAAGTGAAACTTTATGAGTACATATTTGGATCGTTGATGAGACCTGAGTTCCTTGTCTTGGCAATAGCACCATTATTGTCATAGTACAAACTATAGGCTCAACAATGCTAGGAACCACTCTAAGTTCAGTGATGAATTTCTTAATCCAAACTGCTTGTTTTGCTGCCTCTAATGCTGAAATGTTGTAAGGCCCTAAATTATACCCTAGTTGAAATGTTACATGTTCATGAAAGTAAATGTGATAGGTGTTGAAATTGTGATATGATTGTGAGTTATATATGTCTTGAATTTTGGTTTGATGGACCATAATTGGTAACTTGGAATTAATTGGTGCCATTATAAAATTGATGTACTAAAATATACATTTAGACTAGGAAAAATGTTGGTTTATGTCCTTGCAGTCAATTTTTGGTTGTATATTTATTTTTATAAAATTTGGTTTTATTCAATAAAAGGAATTCTTTATCTTTGCGTATTTGTTAATTATTTAATTATTAATCATAAAGATAAAATCCCTGAAATAATTGTTATGCAATTAGAAATTATAATTTGATTATAATTATGAGATTCAAATTGCATTTTGTATTATTCCTAAAATGTTCCTAGTCATAGTTTCATCAAGATGGG
>JANZLC010000201.1:5298894-5328651 GCA_026413385.1 Erythroxylum gracilipes
ACACATGTGATTATCTACTCCATATGTGTAGGTAAAACCAAACCATCCTAATACACATGTGACTATCTACTCCATATATATAGGTAAAACCAAAATCAATATCGTACACTAACTATTAAATGGTGCATCTACAATTAGTGGCACACTATATTATTTCTATCTTTTATAACAAATACATACATTGTTTGATTTTTAGTAGTTAGTATGTTACGTTTCCAGCACCGTGAGCATATAGGAAAATGCCTTCTTTTTTATTAACCCACGCTCGAGCCGTGTGGGGCCCTGAGGGGCATCTTAGCACTACCGCAGAATATTTAACACTGTTGCATACATAAGTGTGAGTCGAATCCTCAACCTTGCTTAAGCGAAGAGCAACCCCTTATCGCTGGATTTGGTGCTTGGTGGTTATAGGAAAATGTCTTTAGCTATTCATACGAATCTCATTCTGCTGTACTCATCTTCAATACCTGAGTTTTGTTAGACAGTTATTTCAATGACTTAAACAATACATTCAACTGGAGAGTGTGATTCTGCTGTACTCATCTTCAAGTTAAGATGACAAGTCCAGACTATTTTTATAAATTAAAGAACTCCTTAGCTAAATAACCATATTAGACAACAACCCTAAACGCTGAAAACTGCACTTGATTACATGGCCTAGAAATAGAATCCACGAACCAGAACTAAAGAGACATGAAAATCAACTCAGCCAATTACAGCACATCGTCACTCCTAACTAATTAACTTTTGTGGGGTGGTTTAATAAACTTCTTGGCAGTCAATCCACAACCAAGTGCCTGAATTGGAATCCTCCCAACACGATGCACACCCTCTGCAAACACCACACCCATTCCCATATGTAAATGTGGCTCAATGTGACAGTGAAATGCCCACACTCCTGGATTATCTGCCACAAACCTAAGAGCTGTCCATCCATATGGAAATATCACACCAGTGTTCTTATATGGTGGATTTTTCAAGTTAAACCTCTTCTCATCCTCCTTCCTAAACCTCCCCTCTCCGTATCCCAACACCCAGAAATCATGTCCATGCAAGTGCCACGGATGTATTTCACTCACATTCTCTGCCAATGCATTGGCATTCTGCAGTATCACATCCACCGTTGTGTTCAACTCAAAAGTGTAAACACCGTTTCCGGTGGTGGAGTTGGGGTTGACGGATGGTTTCATCACGTCGTAACCGTCCGGGAAGTTTTCAGGCGACGGTTTCTGATCAAAACCACTCTTTAGGCCATATTTAATGGAGCCTAAGTAAGGCGTGGTAGGTAGTACAAGAGAAACATTGTTTATAGCCCACTTAGTGTAACCATCGATCTTGTTTTGGGTGTTGAGAAGGATGATCCTACGTTCATAGTGTGCTGGAGGTTTTGGTACCGCTCCTGTTAAACCAAGAACCTTCTTGGAGAAGGATTTGCTGTGGTTATAATCGTTCCATAGAGGTGTTAATGGTGGTGGCAAAGATGGGATTTTTGAAGCAGAAGTCGGTATATAGCGTAATATAGTTAGTGCTTGAGGAGTCTCAGGTTTTCTTCCTCGAACGCCAACTGAAACCCAATAGTTGTCTGATGGATCTTGATCAGTACTAATCAGAACAGAGTAGCTCTCACCAGAGTACACGTCCATGTCGTCCACCATAAACGGTTGGACATAGTTTCCATCTGCTTCCACCACTATCATCTTGTGATTCTGCAAAGAACAACATATTTCGACATTAAGCATTAACAATTCTTCAATCCTTTTTTAAGTGACACGTTCCTGACAAAGAGCATTAGTGACGCAGGACGTGATATCAATAGAAGATCGAAAGGAAACAAGTGATAGCTACTTTGGCATCATATGCACAAAGGACAACTAAGTGAAGGTGAGGAGACTATGATAGTATTCGAATGGAAGATGCTGTGTGTCTGGTCCAAATCCAAATCTACATCCATACGCAATAGCATAATAAAAATAACTAATATTCGAATATGTAAAAGTTGTATAAAAGTAGTAGACTTGGTGTTGTGGAGTGTGTATTCCCATAATATCATAGGCGCACGCTCGAAGGGAATAAATAGAGCCAATTTGGACCACTAAGGATGGATTAAGACAACACATGCTCATTCTCTGCTCTCTACCTTGTTCCAGAATCAGGCCTTTTAACTTTTTAATAATTATTATCATTTATTTTTTTATTTAATAATATTATTCTAAAATTAAAAATTTCAAGACTATATTTAAAAATTAAAAATAGCAAATATAAAAAATGATAGCTAAATTACAAATAATTTTTGCATACTTAATCTTTATAATAATCTCATCCAAACTAATCATCAAATTTGCAGCGTCAAATCTTCTATCTCAAACACCCTGTTTTCTAGTACAAAAATAAAGTTGGAACCAATTAACTGATACTTGGGATGTTTTGATCAAATTTGTGGCATAAAATCCTATATCTTAAATATCTTGTTTCAATTTTATTTTCGTCTCAAAAAATTCTAATACAAAAATAGGGTTGGAATATATCAACTGATACTTGATTTTTTTTTTTTTTTTTGGGGGGGCGGCATCAATAAAAGTAAAAAAGGATGATTGAGAATCATTCCTCTTTGGCATATTCTTGATTGAAATATGAAAAAAAACTAGACCATCAATGTATATAGCTGTTTTCCACTTGACCTCAATTTTCCCCAATTTATAGTCAACTTTCCAGCTAGAGAGAATCTACCAAAACTCTGAGATTTGTAATTAAAATGATTTGATTTGACGTCATATATACATTTGTCCCCTCACTATCTCATACCATTTCATCTGTATATGCCCTGTCACCTGCTACTTTGAACAGGTTCTATTCAGTGCAGACATGACATGACGAATCAAGCAATTGGAAATGTACAGTAGCTCTGAGATGTTGTTAGGAATATAGATCTTTTTGTGTAAGATCATATCACATGTAACATAATTTGTATATAAATATACAATTATGGATAGGTACTATATTAGTATATCTTAATCCAGTGTTTCTAGCTCGTATGTGTACGTACCTTTCAACTACTATAAGCTAACTTTAAAGGGGATTTCAGATTCTCTGTCCAATATTACGGTATTTTATTGTGTCTAATAAATTTCAGTCATTTATTTATGTGAGGGCTGTATAGGGCTCACGTGAATCCCACAAAATGACTGAAATTCTATAAGACAAAATAAAACAGAATAAAACTAGACAAAGGATTTTGTCAGGATGTTCAAATGGCAATAGATATGGTACGAAGATGTAAATAAATATACTTACAGAAATGGCCAAGTTGAGAGAAGCAAGAGCGGTAGTACTAGCAATTCGTAGCCTGTAAGTTTTGTTGGGGAGTACGTGCAGAATCTGGGGTGCACATGGCTCATTTCCTCTTAACTCGCATTGCCTTGTTGAGGAGTTGCTAAACGCAGCTGCTAATGAACAATTGTACTGTCCTCTTCCATTTATAAGGAGGCTCTGAAAATGCGAAGTTTAGCCAAAAGAAGTTGATTAGAACAAGAAGAAAGAAGCTATATATATATATATATACTTTCTTTCTGTATCACTCTTGTCTTTTCTTCTGCTTTTTTCATTTGAGGTCAGTGAACAATTGATTAATGGCTGGCCTTTTTTGGATGACTGATCGCTGCTTTGTCATCCTTGGATTCCTCGCTCGTGTTGGATTGAAATGAAGATCATAGTTTATACTTATGGTAAAAATCAGTATTAAAATCATGAGATGAAGTGCAGGTTCAGCTTTAAATGCTTCAAGAGAGCATAGTTGAAATTTGTTGACTTCTCCCTAGTATTAAATCTAGGAGGAATAGATTACATGTTCTAATCTATAATTATCCATCCATCTAATAAATAGGACAGAGAGAAACATAGCAAGAACAGAAACAAAAATAAGAGATCTAACTCAAAATTCTATGATGCTAAGTAAGTACATAATACACGGAATGCTTTGACTTTATTATTCCACTTAGGGAGTAAAAGGAAACATTTAAGGAGAACTGGTGACTATAATGATGTGTTAACTTAATGGAATTAATTATGGATAACAATTACTGACCTGTGGTTCACCTATCCAGCGAAAGGGTTTGGAGGAAAGGCCAAGCTCTTGATCGTGAACACTTTTATGCCACCAATCGCTAAGTAACAGATTGAATTCTCCGTCATAATGGAATGGCTCTTTCTCTCCTTCTCCAACTTCCACTATCAGAGACCCGTAAAGCCCTGCTGATCTTTGCATTCCGTAGTGTCCATGATAAAAGTAGGTTCCTGCCTGTATTCTTACTATTCAGTATCGTACATAATCAAAAAACGAACGAACCAGACACACAAAAAGAAAGAGCCTTTACCCTGTCAACTTTGAACCTGTAAACAAAAGTTTCTCCAGGGTTTATAGCACACTGTGAAATGGAAGCTGTACCGTCCGCCCATGGTGTTCCAAGCTGCAAAAAGAAATCCAAACACTCAGAAGATGCGATTATGCAGGTTATTGTATGAGTTCGTAATCAAACCTGTCTGATCCCATGCCAGTGGATCACAACTCCTTCTGTGTTGAGCTTGCTAGTGAGCTCAACATGAATGGTATCTCCAGCTCTAGCCCTTATGGTCGGTCCCGGAAACTGGCCGTTGATACCTATCACCACATTTTCTACGCAATCTGGAGACCAGAACATGTACTCTACTTCCCATTTGAAGTGTCTGACCTTAGACGCCACAGAAAATTGGATCAAACACAAGCAACAAATGACCCATAAGGTGATGGCTGGAGTGGAACTCCTAACAAGAGACATAGAGATGAAGTCAAACTATATGTTGAACTCTGAAGCTTCCTATGAAAAAAATGGTTCACTAGCAGACGATGGATAATACGTATATATTAAAATGGCTTTGATTGATTAGCCATCACTGTTAGCTTGGTGTTTTATAGATACTGGTAAATGATTAGAAAATTCTGGTTCAATTAATTCTGTTTCGCTGTTAAAAAGTGACCTGTTTATTAATTAAATGGTTAATTTTTATAAATTAATAAATTTTTATAAACTAAAATAAATGAATTAATTTTTATTTAACAATCTCTTTTTTAAATTAATGTTCAAATTCTTCGATAAATAAGGATAATATTTTTTAATTTTTTAATTTTATTTAATCTTTAATCAATTTTATGACTCATTAATATTATTTGAACCTTTTAAACATTAAATATCTCATCTTATCGATTTAACTTTTCGTTCTCGAAATATTAAATTTTATTGTGCATCCTCACGACTAAGGACTGCAATTGACATTAATAGTAACCACAAAAGAAGATAGTAACTATTGATGTTATTATATAGTTATATACTGCATTGTAAATTTCATCATTTAGAACTTTGTTAGTAATGATTATTGATATAGAACTTCATTTAATTTTGTCTTGTTTGCTATTTTATTATAAATAATAAATATAGACCTTTTACTTAGCCTTATTTATCAAAAAGAATATTAACTTCTTTCTTTTCAATTTTTTATAAATTTCTATTTAATAGTAATTTGCCATTTGCTTTATATTCTTGATTGACTTGGCAGAGATGCAGAATAACAGTTCTGTTTTAATGAATGGATAAAAGGATGAGGATAAGCACAGAGTGACACACAAAAACGTGTTAATAAATGGATGAGGATAAACACAGAATGACACACAAAAATGTGTTAATGAATTGATGAGGATAAACACAGAGTGACACATAAAAAGGAGATCAGAAAAATTAATCCATTTGGCAAGTACTAAAGAATAATTAGTTGGCGTAAGTTGCCATATGTGGTCATTGTCTATATCTTCTCTTTTTTCACCTTCTTTTAGGAATAAGATTCTATGTCTTTTATGGTGTCTTATTGTGTCCAGTAAACCTCAGTCATTTATTTATGCGGGTCCTGCGTAGGCTCCACATAAATAAACGTGGAGTCCGCATAAATGAATGGCTGAGATTCACTAGACACGATAAAACACCATAAAAATTGTACAAAAGATTTAGACTCCTTCTTTTATGGATATATAATACTGATCTTGAAATCTAATTTAAGATCATGTGCCCGCCAGCTAAATAGTGGCACATAGATCAACACAAATGAAATGAGAAGAGCAAGGAATACGCAAGTTGTATGCAAAAAGTGTTAGGCAAGTACATATTATACGTCTAGCAGAGATGGTGAGAAAGTATTAATAGTAACAACACAGGTTGGACTTACACAAGCAGCCGTATCCCGTTATCATTCAAGGATTTTTAGAAAGTTTAGTCTGAAAATCTTCAGTGTTTATAATATTGTTACATTCAATTAATCTCCCATCTGATCACATGTGGGAGAGCTGGGAAGGTCTTTGATATAAGGTCGTACATTATCGGATCTTTTTAATGAGACTTCAATTGAGTGTTGAAAATGACGATGATCTTTAATCTAATTTCATACTTCCTAAATTTTTATATCACAATTAATAACTAAATCGTATATACGCCCATATGTGATAGCATACTCCGAGGAGAAAATTTATAATTTTAAACATTTTTCAAGATCCTCTAAACTATTTAATTTAAAATATTTCAAAATTATAGATATTTTACATTTTATCATCTGGCTTTTATTTTATAATGTAATCATATAATTGCTAATCTTCTCTCAATGCATACGCATGAAATCGTATTAAATAATTCAATTATTTAATATTATTTTACTTTTGGAAAATATATAAAACTAAACTTGTCCTCCTTTTAACATTTATATTACTTCAATTATTAAGTTCGGCGATGAAAAAAGAAAAAGAAAGAAAAACATTTTCCAAACTATTTCATGCGTAGGCTCATTGTGATTGCGCTGAGATATAATTTCGGATTCTATATGCATTTTGTATTTAATTCTTTTTTTAAATATGTGGTTAACATTAAGGTTTTTCGCTTTGTAAGAATCTAAAAAGGGTCATAAAATATACAACCTTCTTTTTATATTTTACAAATAGATAGTTTCCGTAATTTTAACCTCTGACTTTATGGTTACGAACCGTCTAAAAATACGTTAGAAAAAATTAATTTTGAAATTCCAACTTCTATTCCTATGTTAAATCCCTAAATTTCCAACTTTTATCGCATGGCATTTAAGCTCTTAAAAAGTTGTTGTTAGCCACTAGAAATTGTGCATTACTTATATTTCATATTTTGCAAACTCAAAATTAATGTTTTAAAAATTAGATTAAAAATTAAATCAGTAAGATAAGAAGTTTAAAATTTAAAAAATTCAATCACTATTAAACCTTCATAAAATCAGTTAAAGATTAAATAAAATTTAAGAATTTAAAGTATGATTAAAAAAAATTATCCTTATCTATTGAAGAATTTGAAGTTTAATTAAAAAGAAGTTTAAATAAAAATTAATTGATTTATTTTAATTTATAAGAAGTTATTAAATTACAAAAATGATATATTAATGAACTGATCAATTTTTTATAACAAGAGTTATTAAATTAAATCAAATTAGAAAATTAAAAACTAAACCGAAAATCTTTAAAAAAAATTATAGTTAAACCGATTGAATTGGTTGAGTTTTTTATTCGTTACTCAAAATTCAAAACAAATAGAAAAACATTAGGCATTTTTGTGATCATTTATGAAAATATAAAATTAACCATAAAACTAAGCTTCATAAAAACAACACCAATAAAACCCGTTGAAGCTTGACCATAAAATGAATCCAACTAGGCAATTGAAGTAACCCATTTGATGAACCCAATTAATTAGATGATTGAAGCATTAAAGGAACGTTGGGCGTTATTTGACTAAGTTGTTAATTTCTATGGGTTAACCTTCAGTTTCAAGATTGAAACTTAGTATTATTCGACTTTAGCAAAATTTGAAGTTGACCAATTTATCTTCGTAAGTCTTGTTGGAGGTTGAAGTAATATCCCCAAAGATATTATCATGGAATTATAGCGTTTGGTGGTCCGTCTACGATGGTGGTTTGCTTTAAAGAGATAAGAAAGTGTCTCTTTTTGGTTGTAAGGAATTAAAAATCGAGATTCTTGGAGCAAAGGTACAAGCTGTTCAATGAATTATCTTGACTCATGTGGAAAATAACATCAGCATGAAGCCTATGTTATAGATAGAATAAACAATAATTGTAGGATAGTTTTTACTATTTCCATAAAGTTGGACAACATTTAATTGTATTTTTCGATTTTTCAATAACTTATCGGTTAAGTTACATAATTTGATTCAGATAAAGATAATAAAGTGGTCCAATAAATGATCTAAGTCAATAGGTCAAAGTCCGGATGGAAAATAAAATTCGATTAGTATGGACCTTATCCATACTAGGTCGGTGATGGGGAAATTCGATATGGATGTTATATACAATGATTAAGGTCTCCTGCAATTACTCATATCAATTGTAATCATAAAGGTTCTTTGACCTGTTAGGAGAGCTTACGTTTTTCAAAAATTGTATAAAGGCTTTATCGCGTCCTAGTGAACAGTTCCCATGAAGGTGGCAATGGATTCATGCTTGTTTTGGTTTCGGAAAACTCCTTTCAAATTAGGTAACTCAAATCAGGTATTTTCCACATTTCTTTGTTTATTATCCTTTCATGTTCGATTCGAAATACATAACTAAGGTCTCGTTACATATTACACGTGCTATCAGAGCGGTGACGTGATCAGGTGGTTAAAAATGAAAATTTTTCAGTTTTTCTCCATAAGGTTCTCAGAGAGTTAACTTTCGTTTTTCAGTTTTTTCTTGCTTATTGTTGCATGAAAGTAGTATACATGTGTTTAGCCTTGAAAAACGGGGTGAAAACAAGCCTAGGATGGCGAAAAAGGACCCGAATTGGGTTGGAAATTGCCATTTTTAGGTGATATGGCAAAGCATTGTCGAGCGCGTGTACCGACACTACACAGTAACGGGGTAGAGACGGTCGTGACTAGTGCGTGTGACAATGCGTGTTAGGCACGTGCGTTGTACGCGTTAGCTTTGATGGGCGCATCTGCGCGTCACCACGCTTGCACGACACATGCCAGACTCGTCCCCCTTGTGTCTGACGCAGGCGTGTGTTTTGCACACTCCATCGCTCGAACGCGAGACTGATGTCTTTGTGAAGTTAGCCGTAAGGAAATTTAAAAAAAAAAACCAAAAATTTCAAATTTCCTATAAGGGTGCTCTAGGGTGTTTTAGGTCAGTTTTCACGCTTGGGAAATTATAAAGTGAGTTTTTTTTCATTTTTTTGGATTTGTTACAACAATAATAAATTAAAGTTTAACTCTATAAAAGGAATTAAGATGTTCTGAAGCCAGTTTCAAGTAAATTTTCATGCTTCAGATGTCACATGAGGAAGATACTTCAAGTTTTCGTGTCTCAGGTCTCATGAAAGTGTTCGGGATTGCATGATAGTCACTCGGAAAAGGAATTAAGACATTCGAAGGCCATTTTTTAGTGAATTTTCATGCAATGAACTTGCCATAAGGGAGATACATGAGGTTCTCGTGTCTTGGGTGGTTGGTTCAGTGTCTAGCGACGCACGATAGTCGCTTTAATGAGATTTTTTTGTTACAAAAGTCTCAAATAAAGTTTTCAGAGAATGTCTTCAGCACTAGTGTGTGACAATGAGACCGTGCATTCAGATTTTTTGCATTTATTGATGTTACATTGTCACATACCATATGCCCATAAAAAAATGTGAGAATAACATAAAGATGAATCCATTGTGTGTTGTGGACCAAAGTGACCTTTAAAGTTAGTATTTTGAATTGTTTTACTTACATGCTAGGGATGTCTTTGATTTTTTGTTTGGTTATTCTGCCCAAAGGTGTTGGCCTTACATAAAATTTTAAGATGTGCATAAAGGCATTAGATGGAGAAAATTTATTGCTCAAGTGATCTATTCGCCCAAAAATAGTAGTGTAATAAGAGTTGATGATTTGTAATTTGATTGCTTTTATGTGGAAGTCTAATTGCACATATTATGTATTCAGCTCAAAGGTGATTCATAATATGTGTGATCGGATTCTCGGTACAGATACTATTTAATGGCTTTGAGTATCGATGTTGTCCTACATTTGTGTTGATATAAACATTGTCATTTTGCAGTCACCTTTTCGGTCAATAATATCAGTGTCACCATTGAAATCCTGACCGATTTCAATACAAAGAAGTGCATAGAGGATGTATTGAATGCTATGGAGATAACTGAAATTGATATAACCATACGGACGGATAAGCCATCTCTACCTACATCCATGAGCTCGAGAGCTTATAAAACAGCTTATGTAGCTTGAGCTCGGTCTAACAGATTATGTTGAATGACCATTAAAAGATCTATACTTGACCATCTGCTTAGTGGACTTCCGGGCACAGGCATAGCAAAGGAGTTTCTTGGTAATATCTCCTAGAGGTACACAGCTTTACCTAACGTTGAGATAAGTACCTTGATGAAAGAATTATTCTCCATAAGGTATACGGGAGAAAGGGGAGTGATAGAGTACATATCAAGAATGATCCATCTTTATAGGAGACTGAAGATGTTGAATATGCCTCTTCCTAATGACTTCATAGTTCACTAGACTATGAATACACTCCTTCCAGAGTTTAATAATCTGGTGATGACATATTATTCGCTAGATGAGGAATGGGACTTTAATACTTTGATTGCTCATTACTTTGCTGAGGAGGAGAAACTCGAGCTTGCTACTCCTACAGCCCTCGGAGCAACTAAAGGAAAGACAAAGATGAAGCCCGCTAAGTTCAAAAGTAGAAAGTCTAAATCTTCTCCATATGCTAATGTTGGTCAATCTAATGCTGGTAAAGGTCCTATGAACACAAAGAAACCAACAGTATAAGGCTTAGAAAGAAAGATTGAGGCCATCAGATAACTCTTTGGCTTATCAATTTATGAATCTAATTTGCAATAGTGGCATTAAGTTCTTGGTGACTAGATAGTGAAGCATCTAATCAAGGTGCTAACACGATGCAAGGGTTCATATCTAAGATAGAGCTAAATAAAAGGAAGGAGAAACTAATAGTTGACAGCAATGAAAATGAACCTTGTTGCAAGGTTCATTTTAGTTTTGCACGATAAATTTTATATGTGATCTTTATATCAATTTTGGACATAGAAAGTTAACGTTTTGTTTTTAATGCTTATGTTGTACAGTTGTTTAATGCAAAATATAATTGTATAACTTTCTTGTCATATGGTTTGTATATAATGTGTCTTACCTCAAATTAGATATATGTTTCTTCATATCTTGCTAAACAAGTCATAAAAAGTAGAACCCTGATGAATGATAAGTCATACATGGTGTGACATAAAAGTTTAAAAGCTAAGGTTGAGAGATTGATTAAGGAAAGCATTCTCTTGATTTTAGATTATGATGATCTAGGAACATATGCTGACTGTTGCAAAGGTAAGTTGACTGGAAAAAAGATAAAGAGGTTAACTTATGCTTTTGACTTATTAGGTCTGATATATACGGATATTAGAAGACTTTACATAGTTGCATTGTGCAATTTCAAATGTATTCTAACATTTGTTGATAATTATTCTCATTACAGTTATGTGTTCTTACTTAAAGATTAAAGGTTAAGAACCAATTGGAAAAAGTCATCAAGATAATCAAATCTAATCGTGGAGGAGAATATCATGACAAACATGGTGTTTCAAGACTTGAAAAGGTCTATTTGCCAAATATATAGAAGCGGTTGGAATAGTAATTAAGTTCACTATGCCAGGTAGTCCTGAGCAAAATGGTGTGTCATCGAAGGGCATAGCAGAACCCTAAAGGACTTGAAGAAGCCAACGCAGAACAAGAATAATCTACTTGATTGTCTAGAAGTGTGGAAACCTAGCCTTGCACATATTTTTGTATAAGGTTGCCCTACTGAGGTAGTATAATCCTTATAAATACAAATTGCATGCTCGTTACGCTCATTGCTATTTAGTCAGATATCTCGACCACTCTAAAGGCTACAGATTTTACTGTAAAAGGAGGAGGGACTGGAATAGGGGAATCACAACTAACTAAGTTTTTAGAATACTATGTCTATGATGATGATAGGCCCTTTGACCCTTCGGATGATAACAGGGTAGACACTACTGTTATTATGTACCCACTACTTATACAGTTAGATCCGGTGGATCTAGTTCTTTGTACTGTGCCTGTATAGGAATAGGAACTCATACATGTACACACAAAGGTTCTTGGGGGTAAAAGTGAGATCCGCTAAAGTGAGATGACCTGCTATCCCATCTGATTACATAGTCTATTAGGTGAATAGGACTATGATATTAAACATGTTACAAATCCAGTTACTTTTACAGAAGTTATTTATGGACACAATGCAAATTTGTGGTGGGATGCAATGAAGGATGAGATGCAATCCATGAAGCATAGTAAGGTCTGGGAGCTAATTGATTTGCAGCGAAACTGCAAACCCGTTAGATGTAAATGAATTTTTAAAACCTAAAGGATTTTGGGTTAAAGTTCAGCAGTTTATGGGCTCGCTCAGTTGCCTGATGGTTCACTTAGGGAGAAAGGTTGACTTTAATGTTACCTTTTCTCCCGTATCTTCGTAGGATATATTTTGAGTGATTATGGTAATTGTAGCTCATGATGATATAGAGTTACATCAAATGGTTTTCAAAATAGTTATCTTGAATAAAGACCTTTATGAAGAGGTCAATATGGAACAACCTGAAGGATTTTAGGATCCAAATAGAATTGACATGGTTTGCACGTTAAGCAGATCAATATATGATTTACATCAAACCTCCCGAAAGTGATACTTACATTTGATGAGGTTGTGACCTCTTTCAGCTTCGTAGAGAATAATGCTTGTATCAGAAGGTCAGGGGTAGCAAAGTTATCTTTCTATTATTGCATGTAGATGATATATTGCTCACATTAAATAACTTGATTATATTGCATGAGGTTAAGCAAGTTGTGGCTAGGTATTTCAATATGAAGGACTTTAGTGAAGAATCTTTTGTCCTAGGTATGCAGATTTACCGGGTTAGATCTCAAAACTCAAAACTCATCAAATCTCTCATAGGGTGCATACATTGAGTAAGTTTTACAAAGGTTTAATACGGTTAACTGTAAACCTATCGTAGCATCTATCTATCATAATGAGAGATTATCTTTGATATAATGTCAAAGAATAAAGTAAATAGAGAGGTTATGAGGAATGTTCCTAAAACGGGTACGGTTGATAGCCTGAAGCATGCTCAAGTAAGTACTAGACGGGATATTGCATTTGTTGTTAGACTGTTTGGTCAATATTTGGTTAACCTAGATATAGACCATTAAAATGCAGTCAAGCGAGTGTTGAGATACTTAAAAGGAACTAAGGATTATATGTTGACATATAAAAAAGTCAACAGTTTAAACCTCGTATGAAATTCACATTCAAATTTTAGCTATATGTCCAGATGATCGAAAGTCCACTTAAGGCTACTTTTTTATGTTTGCAGATGATACAATGTCGTGGAAGAGTGCCAAGTAGACACGGGTGATTTCCTCGACCATGCATGCAAAGTGCATGCTATGGGGCTGCTTCACAGGCGCTTTGACTCATAAACTTGATTTTTGAGTTGTCTGAAGTTGATTCAGTGGCTAAACTCATTCGGTTGTATTGTGATAATCTTACTGTTGTGTTGTTTAGTAACAACAAAGGATATCACAGGGTCTTAGCATTTGGAGGTCAATTATTTGACTATAAAAGAGGTGATATGAAAAGGTGACATTAAGGTTTGGAGCATTTAAGGATTGAGGTAGTCAATCTTTTAACTAAAGGACTTCGCCTACTTGTGATTGAAAGACAAGTATACAGTATGGCTGTATTGAAGTCCTTAGACACTATTAGTTAGGGGCTCATTATGTTTGCTCTATGTACATTTATATATTTAATGTATTATGACAGTATGGTGGCTCATCAACAAAGATGATCAACGTTTATTCTCAATAATACATGTTATCGTACATTGTCATAATACGTGTAAAAGTCTTAAGATTTGCGTCAATCTTAAGCATTTAAATGTCATTTGACATATATATAGATTGGCCTTAAGCCTATGTCATTTAGACACATACAATTTTATACGAATATCTATAAATTTTGACATGACATAGGAGATATAAGTTTTAATCCCATAAAGGTTCTCTAATGCAGTTTAGCATTCATTTGGAGAATATAAAGATTTTCTCTAATGCAGTTTAGCATTCGGTGAGAGAAAACAGGATTTCTCTAATACAGTTTAGCATAAACTTGGAGAAATCGAGACCTACAAATGAAGATGATATAATTTAGGTCAAACAGGTATCATCTTAGTTTGTCACACTCTATTTTTCCATTCATGTTAGTGAGGTATTAGATATACGTGATTGTATTAGATCTGTGTCACACATGACACATGTATTTGATACTTATCGGTATCGAAAGCCTTGCTGGATAGAATGATGGACTTTTGTTATCTTTGGATCAAATATTTTGTTTTTAAACTTAGTCAACTAATACAGTAACATAGCTTAACTAAGTTTTTACACTATTTTAAACTTGATTCTATACCGCAGTTAAGTATTGTCTAAATGGGAGAATGTTGGATATTTTTTACTTTTCCCTTAAAGTTGGGCAACATTTAATTGCATTTTGTTATTTGTTAATAACTTATCGGTTAAGTTACGTAATTTGATCCGGATAAAGATAATAAAGTGGCCTAATAAATGATTTAAGTCAATGGATCGAAGTCTGGGTGAAAAATAGATCTCGATTAGTATGGATTGAACTCATATCGGGACTGTGATGGAGAAGCCCGATATGGATGCTATATATAAAAGTTAAGGTCTCCTGCAGTTGCACACATTATTCATAAGCATAAAGATTCTCTGACCCGTTAAGAGAGCTTACATTTTGAAAAAAAATGTATAAAGGTTTTACTGCGTCACGATGAACAGTTCCTGTAAAGGCAGCAGTAAATTCACGCTCGTTTTGCTATAGAAAGCTTGTTTGAAGTTATGGAATCGAAATCATGTATTTTTTTTGCATTTATTCATTTATTTCTCTTTCACATTTGATCTGGGATACATAACTAAGACCTCGTTACGTGTTACAATAATTAGCTAACTAATTGCTAGTTGTTTCGGACATAGTGTAATTATAAAAATAGGAGATATGTGATTATTTTCACCCCTTCTAACAGTAGCTTACAAGTGTCTTTTTATACATTCTTTTTAAAGAACATCCATCGGCTCATATTGTTATTTTACATCCTTCAATTAGGAACGACAAAAGGGCTTGAACCAGGCTGAGCCTAAATTCAACGAGTCAGGTCAGGTTTGGTTTGAGGCCCAAGGTCCGATGAGTAATGACAAAACGACATCATATTGTCATTTTAAAAAAATAATAATTCAGGCTGACATAGAATAGCAGGATCTGGCCCGACCTATTGTCATCCCTACCTTCAATCTAACCCCTTTTACAAGTATCAAAATAAATATTATATGTTACAAGTACCACTTCACCTTCTACATTATAAGAACTTTACTCGTTACCCATGTTTTACTTGAGTTCTTGTTCTTTACCTCCTCAACATATCCCAAAAGTGTGACAAATTCAGTCACATGACATCTATATGTTATCTTATTTAACACAGTTGTCTTTATTGTTTTGTAAGTGTTGAAATTAATATTTACCTTGACTACTTTCTTTATAATAATGTACTATCCATTTAATGTGTATCACAATTTTAATGACCATAGACTGTCAATATCATTAATATTAACCATTAATTAGCACTAACAAAAGATAGTAACTATTGATGTTATTATATATTTATATAGTGTTGTAAATTTCACCTTTTACAATTAACCTTTTATATCAAAAATAATATTACAACAACTCCTCTTATTAAAAGTTCTATAACACGTGAGGTATAGAAAGATTCAATAATACGCAGTCTTATCTCTAATTAATAGAGAGATATTCGTAAAAAAAAATAAACGGTTTTTTTTTTTGAACTTTTAATGCTTTTTAATAACATTTATCAAATACTTTATATTCTTTGTTGACTCGTAAGAGTCAAAGCATCATTGTTTGGGCATGAATTGCCATGTGACCGTTTCTTTTCTAAGGAATAGATTATAATGTGTCCCCTTCTTTCGTGGCACATAATTCCTGATCTTGGCCACCAGCTAAATAGTGGCCCATTGATGAACACAATTGAGAAAAAGCACTGAGTATGGTAATAATGGAAGCAAGTTGATTCGAAGGACATATGTCTAGCAGAGCAGAGATGCTGAAGTACTATTAACTACAGGTTAAGCAAAAGCTGACAATAGTTATACATTATTGCCTCTTCTCGTCCCTACCTTCAACTAAGTACGAATCTTAAAGAGTAATCGATAAGATGACTACTTCTGTACACCTCAAGGAGGAAAATATAATCTTAGTCACTTTCAAGATCGTCTGAGCTATTTAATATAAAGTATTTCAAGAATAAGATATTGTTTTTCGCAGTCTTCTTCACGCGCAATTTCATCAAATGAAAGTAACAAGAAGTACCATCATTCCTTTCTTTTTCAGAATGCTTATTGTACTCGCATATAATTTGGGAATCTTTACGTACGTATATAGGAATATGTTGCATTTAATTCTTTCTTCAAGTAGATACTTCTTCTGTTTGATGTTGAGTAGTCCAATCACTAGTTCACTTCACATGCCTTTTTCATTTTTCCTGTGTCGTCCACTCGTCCATCAAAGAAGGGAATTTAACAGAGTCGTGAAGCACGTTCATTTAAATAACGTATTGTCACACCGCATCTGTCTGCATCCTTGAAATAATCAAGGCTTGCAGACATTGTCATTCAGTTAGACTTGGTCTGGCCTGATGCAAACAACCAAACCAAACCAACGGTCCTTGATCTTGGTACTCTGTACCGAACCAAGACAAAAACTGAAGCCACATCATTTTGCCTTCTCATCTCAAACATTGAGTATACGGGTGGGAATATGGGATACCCTGTCCTGGACATGTATTGGTTGTATGGACTCAAAGAAGGTTGTATTTAATCACACCAAACCACAAAGCCATGCTTCTTAACAAGGAGCAGAGTGATTAGTAAAGTATATCCTGTAGCCATTCAACATATTCTCTTGAAGGTGGATCAGATAAATGACGTTGTGAGTATGCTGGCACAAGAGAGACTAACGGTAATTGCGGTAACTATGATCATAGATGATGCAGATAGTTGACTGAGCATAATTGATGAAAACAGCAAGTTCATGCACATATGTAAGCCCTTCACTACATTTTATACGAATACAGAATCGGGTTTTGGAAGATCTCTCAGGAGTAAGATCATGCAGATACAGTTACAAATGCTAGATTGTTGAGCAGTATCATAAAATATACAGATACTTCTTATACATGGGACTGCATTTTCGCCAATCCCAATACAAAGTGACTAATACATTTCCATGTTTTTTTATGTCGATGATGAATTGACAATTTTGCGGCTTGATCTCTTGTTCAGGAGCAATTTGTATCATAACTTGCAAGTCCCATCAATTCAGGACCTTCTAGCCGAGGATTATTCTCAAAGCTGCATTTCAACATACCAAAAACATTACATATCTTAGTCGACAAGAAAGAGAACATAAACTGGAGGTCTCTCGGACTATTAGAAATCACCATATGAAAGCCCTGAGAAAGAGAGAGCAGGAGTCTGAAATTCTACAGATGACCCTTCAATCATCAACTCCCCCTACTACCAGTTAATTTACATATACCCCACAAATTTTATATTAATATCTCTACCGAATACACATTACATCTGGATTATTTCCTAACCCACAGAATCTGTTAAGGATTGGAGACAAGCACTGATGACAAGAAAGAGAACATAAACTGGAGGTCTCTGACTATTAGAAATCACCATATGAAAGCCATCAATAATCTAAAGATGAGAAAGTGAGAGCGGAAGTCTGAAATTCAACAGATGAGTCTTCAATCATCAACTACCCCTACTAGCAGTTAATTTGCATATACCCCACAAATTTTATATTAATATCTCTACCGAATACACATTACATCAGGATTATTTCCTGGCCCACAGAATCTGTTAAGGATTGGAGACAAGCACTGATGTCTAAAATACAACATAAAGATCATCAGTGATCCGCCACCTACTGATGGGGTCACCATGCTTATAAGAGCTATGTGACCCTGCATATCAGCCATCTTCAATCATCACAAGCACTTGAATACAGTTCTAAAGTAACTTCATCTTGCCCAAGAGCATGGATTTTAATACCATCACACGATGGTGATATGACGTGATACTTATGGTTAGTTTTCTTCTCTAGTTGGTAAGTTATGAGGACATTTTTGCTTTTGTTTTATATTACAAGCAATAAAACTACATTTTGCTTTAGAAAGACCAACGGTCAATATAAAACCTACAGCAACGTTACCAATGAATGTACAAATCCAGAAAGTGCTAAATAACCAGAATAACATAAAAAGTATTCAACTCTTCTATGTCGAAGCTGTTATGGATTCTCAAGAAAATAGACAAGTGAGTAACAATTTTCATATATAACTCTGTCAGTATGGCAGTCACTAGTAATATGTAAAGGAGATAGCGCAGCAACACCATAACTCTATGCACTAAACACCTTAAAGAAGGCCACAAACAAAACATGACATTTTGAAGACAAAAAGAGACCATACCATTAACAAAAAAATTACAATAAAAAAGAACAAGCAAAATAACAAACTAATATACTAGCAAATGGATGATGAAAATATCAGAAAACCTACTTGTTCAGAGGTATGTGCTCAAAAGGTCCACTGGTAGGTATCGTCCCACACAAATCATTGTTTGACACATCCCTGAAGAGAAAGGCAAGTTAGTCAAATACAATCTTTACTTCCCAATTCCTAACATTTACAACAACCAGGGTTAAATAACCAAAAATGTAAAATACAACAATTCAAGACAGAACACTTACATAACTTTGAGATTTGAAATACCAGCAAGGTCCCTAGGAATTGCACCAGTCAATTGGTTGTCATTTAGGCGTCTGTCAAGTAATAAAGATTGTGAGTGGGGAAAAAAAGAAAGCTAGAGCTTATAAGCTATTCTAATTATTAAAGAAAGTGCACAAGCACACTTAGACACAAACACACAAGTTAGAAGTCAACAATCTATTAACCATTCCCCAACGGATTCACTGGTGAGAACTTGGTCTAAGCTCTCTCAATCAGTCTTTTCGGTGGAAATTACTGTATACTTGAGAAATATGCTATTTCTGAGACAGAAACATTTTTTTAAAGATAATACGCTAGAGATATTTTAGTGTTACTTGGACTCACAAGAAGACAAGAGACTTCAATTTCCCAAGTGAAGGAGGAATGCTCCCTGTAATGTTGTTGTTGTACAAATCCAAGCTGATGAGGCTCTTCAATTTTCCAAGCTCACTGGGTATAGTCCCTTGAATGTTGTTTTTATAAAGTTCCCTAAATCAAGAGGACCACAAATGAGAGGCAGAAAACATACTACTATAAGAATGCAGTACATGATTTTTCCAGTGAAAATGAAACACTTGAACATCAGGCGAGTGACCTTTGCAACCAATTCAAATTCAGCTACAAGATCACTACCCTACAGATTCCTATAAATTGCAAACCAAAATAAACTATCCAATAATTTAAACATACTACTAAGTTGAAAAGAAGAAGAGAGAAACATACAGATATTGCAAATGCTCTAAATTTCCAAGTTCAGGCACTAGATGTCCAAACAAGTTTGAATTCCCCAAGTCCCTGTAAGAGAATCGAGTCAAAAGAATAATAGAAAATCAAATAAATGGATATAAACACAACACTATGCTGAATACTACAATAAAACACATGGCTCAAGGCGCATAAAAAATGAAAATTACAGCAAAACTGAAGCTATTTTGGTTTAAATCATAAAGCAAAAGTATTGGTCAAGACACCAAACATCCTAAGGCTGCAATACCAATCAAACAGTAATTATACAGAGACAAGGAGAGATAGAGAGGAGCAGGAGAAGGAAAAGGTGTGTTAATTCAGATTTTATTAACCAAATTCACGCAAATAACCATCTTTCACAAGGGTAAAATCTAAGAACATTATCTATGCAAGCAGAATGAGAAGAAAGGATAATCTAAGAGTAAAATCTAAGAGCATTCATGGATATGCAATACCAATCAAATATGCACAATGCAACTTTATCCGGTATGGGTCGTCAGCTATTTAGACCTATGAAATAAGGTCCATTTTTGCAGTTCATGTCCATACTAGTGAATGGATATTAGTCCCAGGTCTTGAAAGTGTTTACTGGACTATACCTTATGTTTCTTCAAGAAAATGTACAAGTACATAATTGATCTCATAAATCGCACATCCATTCAGTCTTGGTAGACTTGATCTCTAGTTACACTGGGTTGATTTTTATTTTAACTGTTATTATTGAGAAGTTGCAATAAGAAACAAATCACATTTCTTTTCTTTCATAGAGATCAATTAACTGATGTGTATCTGCTTATGTTTAATTCTGGAGCTCTTGAGATGCTTTAATAGCCGTTGAACTCCAACAGCCAAATAGTAGTCTTGCAACATCAACTAAAAAATGAACAATAATAAGTGCACTGAGCATTAAAGTAGAGCAATTTCGCAAGAAGCCTGCCATCACAACAACAAAACAACAGAAATCATTTAACGAGATACAATTTTCATCAAATACTCGCATAATCAAAACATAAAGAGATTGAAAAATCATCCTCTAAGCCTAATCCCTTGGTGAACTAGCTCCTCACCCTGATAAAAGAAGGCTAACCACAAAAACGGAGCTATTTTTTGCCAATAAAGGTCAAAAAGTATGTTACGATCAAAACGCACAAAGAAACAAAGAACTTGAAAGTACGCAAAGACAATAATAATTTAAATTTCAAGGGGAAAATAAAGGCAAATTACTGAAATTTTAGAAATAGTCGACAAGTACAAGCAAGACACCATCTTTCAGAACAAAACAGATCTAAGAATATAAACACGCATAAAAGAAGATACAACCCAGAAGAAGGGGAAAAAAAAAAAAGAGAGGTGTAAGAGCAGAAATGATTACACTCTAGTAACACGATTGTCTTGGTTGCAGGTGATATGGAACCAAGTACAGGGGTTAACGAGGGTGGGATCCCAGCTCTGAAGCACGTTATCCGGATCCGACAAGCTCTTCCTCAGAGTGTAAAGAGCGTCTCCTTCAGAGTTCCCATACACCAAAGGCAGTACGACCAATAGCGTTAGGGTTAGAGAAGCAGAGAGTGGGAATACCATGGTTGTGTTGAATTGAGAGCTTCTCTAAGCTTTTGTTCCTCAGCCTCAGGCAGAGAAAAAGAACAATGCTTTTGATTAGGGTTTACAGAGAGAAGGGGGAAAACATAGAGAGAAAGTCAAACAGATTCTTTTAGAGAGAGAGACAGCGAGGATCTGCTTTGGGAATATCAGATTAAAACAGGGGGCATTGAGTGGGCCTTCTTCCAATCAACTACTACTTTAGTGCTTCCTTTATTTTCTTATTATTCCAACATTATTCTTTTTCTCCTTTTTCGATTCTGAAATTAGTGATTATATTTATTAAAATAATATAATTCCTTAGTATTTCAAATAAATATAAAATCAGACATACTTAAAACATAGTAGTTACATGTTTTTGTGTAACATGACATAAAATGATGTCGTTTTGAAGCCAGAACATACTGTAGTTGGAACAAAGTAATTATGACAAAGATCTGTTCTTCCAACTATTCAATGCCCCCTCATGTAGTTCTTTTGAATTTTTAATAGTAGTCAAAATTTTATTTTTTCGATTATCTAATAAATTATTTAATGAAAGTAAATTCTTTTTCCATTCACTTTCTTTTGATTTATCTTCTATATAAGTAGAATTCGACATCATGAATTCGATGTTTTTACATATCCAATTTATAAACATTATTTTCATGAATTCAGAAATATCAAATTTAAAAAAAAGATTTGTATATTTTGTCCAAAAAAAGGGGAGAATGAATATTTGCGTAAAATAGTTTCTAAATAGGTGTTTTTCGTTTTTGTGCACGCATGAATCCTTTTATTATGTCTCGACGAAAGCCCGATTGTCATGAATAACGTATCAAAGTAAAAATTAGAATTAGAAACATCTTTAACATTTTGATAAGTTTCAATCTCTTGTTGATTATCAGTAAAAATATTACAACTTTGCCTTTTTGTGAACGAATTTCAAGATTTGTTGTTATGTTTGCTTCATTTTCTCTTTTTAGCTATTCAAAATTGTTGATTAATTTGTATAACTATCGAGGAGATCCTCCTGTAATACTCCAACCGTCTCATGAATTGGTGGTTCCTAAACGAGTCATAAACGATATAACAAACATACCTTGTCTCCACATTGGATCGAGAATGGGGTCAAAGAAATCAAAAACTGCTAATTTATGTAGAGTCATCAAATCCACCCAACCAGCAACTAAAGCTGTATGCATAATATGGATAGACAGCAAATGACCGAGATCATTCCTGGTAAGGCAAGTGATAAATCCCGAAATACATAATTCCTTAATTTACAAGCCGAAAGAAATCATTAATTATTCGTAATTTTTTTATATATTTTATAAAGCGAAAATTTTGTTAGTTTAAAAAATAAAAATTTACTACAGAAAATGTTGGCTCCAACAGTGATAATGATTACCCTATCAAAATTTCTTGTCTAGTCCACTTTCTTCCAAAGTGGAAAGTGATGCTTTGACTGGGAAGAATATTTGTCTAATCTACCTATACCTAGTTGGAAAGCTCTTTCGGCTGGGGGATGCCTACCTTTAATGTAATTATTGGGCTATGGTTTTCCTCAGCTCAGCACGACCTATGATCCAGCATTCTTGGGCTACAGTACTAAATGTTTTCTTGCGTTGTTTCAACAAGCATGGAGATTAAAGTGGAGCAACAATCAATAACGTCAGCTTCAACAGTCATGTTTTCAATGAAATCAACCACCTTCCCTGCTCAGCCCAAGAAGATCAACCATAATTCTCTCACGGATTCTATCGAACACTTGGTCTTGCTTCAAAAATTATCCCATTTTTAGAATCTTCGGAAGTCAACTATTAATATTGTAACATATTTTTGGACCATCAAAAGGAGGTTGTTTAGCACAAAATGGCATTCACTCAAAGTTTTGAATTTTGTTTCTCATCAATCAAAAAATGGTACAAAAAGTTTAACATATTGTACCGATTGATATTTAAAATACTATTCAAATATTAATTAGTATCATAAATTTTAAAAAATTAGAGGACTAAAATATATATAAAAAAACAATTAAACCCTAACAAAAGGTCTCTTCCTCCTCGTGACCTCGTATCTCAATTCCACCATCTAGACTTCAAAAGTCTCAACTTCAATGATAGCCTCAGACATTGTCATTTGCTAGTCGCACCATCGCAATTGATACTATTTTCACTCTCTAGTCATCAATCACTCCATCATTAGTTGGCATCGCCATATCCATCTTCTCCAAGTCACCATCTCCATCGTTGCTACTCACCATCGCCATTGTCTCCAGTTGTCATCGTCAGTCGCTGTAGCCATTAGCCAGTCAATCACAACATCGTTAGTTGCCACAAAGGTTGCATTTTGCTTTTATGTGTATATGTGCGTCTATGTTTGTGTATGGTACCGTGTGTGTGTGATTGCTTGTGTTATAGGATTGTAGACTTGTAGATGTGGTATATCATGTATGGCTCCTGAATTTTGAATTTGTGATTATGGAATAGTGGAATAGAAGTTTGAATTTGTGTCCTTCGTAAAAATTAATAGAGTGTTCATTTGTAAATTAGAATTGGTTTTGTTTATGACTCTCTGATGATGATTGAGAACTAGAATTTTGAATTAGATTATGAATTTAAGGTAGTTCTTGTCTAAAATTTGAAATTGTGATATATTGACATTTAAATCAAAGGTTATTCTTTATTATAAATTAGGTTATAGATTATAAATTAAATTTTGTAATCATCAAAATGGGTTATTTAATTTATGGTTAAGTTATAAAAATTAGTAATTATATAAATTGAGTTATATTGTGAACTTATATCTTTGATTGGATTATTCAATCAACTAATCAATATTCATAAAAAATAAGTTATACTGAAAAGTTTATGGTTGAATCACATAATTATACAAATTAAAATAGGTTATAATTGTGAGTTTGTGTTTAAATTATATAATCACACAAAATGGGGTATATTTGTAATTTATAGTTGAATTATGTGATTGCACAAATTGAATTATAGATGTAAGTTTATAGTTGAATTATGTAATAGCACAAAATAATTTATAGTTGTGATTTGTGAGTTTATGATTGAACTATATAATCATAAAAAATAGGTTATAGTCGTGAGTTTATTTTTGAATTATATATTTACATAAAATAGTTTATAGTTGTGATCTTATGTTTGAATTATGTAATAAAAATGAGTTATAATTGTGAAAGTGCAGTAATCAATATATATATTTAATGTTTGGGTTTAGAAAGAAACATGAATTATGGAGAAACTATTATTAACCTATTTCTTCATATTTTTTACACAATTTTATTTTGAAATTAAGTTATTAAGTTATTTTGGTAAATGCCTTCATTTATTTTTACAAATAAATGGAAGAAAGTTTAAGTACTCCTGATAATTCAGCAACTTCAAAAAAATTCAATGATTCAGCTTAGGCTCACGCTGGATTAGTTTCCAGAATGAAGAATTATACCATTTGTTTGTAATGTAACAAGCATTTGAAAGATAGAGAACTCATCACAATAAACAGGCATTTAGCTGGGTCAAATGTGATATAAAGCCTTGTAAAATAATGAGTCATTATGTGAAATGACAGATGAAGATTTTGCTTGAAAAGTATCATAATGAGAAATATAAAAGGCAAACATTGAATTACAAAATTGGGTAGTGAAAGTTCTTTTGTTGGTGGTCAGGATGATGATAGTGGGGGATATTAAAGATGATAGTCTTCCTACCCAACAAGAAGGGAATGTTATCATCTTACATCCTCATCTCTCAAGCTGACATCACTAATACTAAGATAACTAATGCTCCACTTGACTCCAATGATCATCTTTCTAATACTGACGAGAATTAACTTATTGATGGTATGCTTTATTGCTATTGGTTGACAATATTATCTTATCTTACTGTCTCTCATCTAGATATTACTTATACTGTTGACATAGTGAACCAATTCATGTCCGCACCTCGTACCACTTACTTCTCTATTGTTCTTCGTATATTGAGATACCTTAGAGGTACTTTGTTTTATGGCTTTCATTTTTGCTACTCTTCCCTATTGGATCTATCATCCTATTCTAATGTCAATTGGGCTAGGGACACAATAAATCTCTGATCCACTACTAGATAATGTTTCTTACTGGGGACATCTCTCATTTCATGGCACAACAAGAAACAAATAATTGTCCCCCGCTCTAATATAGAAGCCAAATATAGAACTCTTGTTGATACCACCTCTGAACTCTTCTGTTTACGATGGTTTCTTCAAAATATGGGTGTATCTTTCTCATATGCAATTCTTCTCTACTACAATAACCATAGTGTTATGCAAATTGGTCATAACGATGTCTTTCATAAATGGACGAAACACATCAAGATCGACTGTCATCTTATTTGACATCATGTTTTCGTTTTTCATATCTCGTCACAATTTTATAGTGTAGATATCTTCACTAAGTCACATCCACCTTGACACTTTGCATATCTCACTTTAGAAGTTAACTATTAATATTAATTTAGCATTAATCTAGTCCTAGAATCATATATATAACTATATGTAATTATCACGTTGAATTTCTTCTTTATTTAGACTCTTCCAACATATATAAATACCCCTATTGTATACATGAATATACAGACCAAAATATAGCATTCGTTTCATCTTTTTTTCTTCTCAGCTCTTTATTTCTACATAGAAATCAAGCAATTACACGATACATAGTTTCTCTCAGGCATTGTATAAAAAACCTATGCCCTTTATAGTTTCTCTCAGGCATTGTATAATCTCCAATTGGAAAATACCAACTAAAATCACATTCAAGTAGGAATGAAAAAATGATTCGAGTCTACTTGATCTGAAATCAGAGTCTGCTTGATCTGAAATCAACATATTCAATTTGAATTTACCAAAATTTAGATTAAATTGAAATTTTGAAAAAATAAATAAATTTCAGATTGGACTCGTATCTTATTTGAGTTTATGATCAAACTTAGATTTAGGTTTTCATTTAAGGTTTGGACTCAAATTTCATTATTCAAGTGTGATATGAAATTTAAATTTTTTTCCACTTACAAAATTACGTTATTTTATAGGTATAATAAAACAAAGTTGTTTTTTATTTTGATAAATAGTTAATTTTGAATTTGTGAAATTTGAAATTTTGAATATAATCAGCTTAAAACTCGATTAAATTAAAATCAAGCAAAAAATTCAAAATTTGAATAAGCTTTTGACTGAGATTGAATCTAATAAACTAATTTCAAATGAGACTTGAATTATACAAAACCCAATTTCGACCTAACCGGATGTCATCTCTGATGCCAAGAAATTATGGCTTTATGGGACAATAATTATTCGAGATTAATGGAGAGCACGGGGGCAGGGATCAGATTACCTGTTTCACTTTTATTGTTTCAACATTATTTCAACCTATTTCATCCATACATTTATGTGAGACCTACGTAACTATATGGATGAAATAAGTTAGAACAATAAAAATAGAACAATATACACCTCCCCATGGGGGCAACGTTCGCCAATTAGACTCTAGCAGCATTGCATTTGCTCAGAAGAAGAAACTGAAAGGCACTTGATATTAATTTCGTTTGAATATCCAAATTGCTCCACCATCAATCAACTTGCCGATTTAAAATTATAACTGTCGTGGTCTTTCTTAATTTGGATAGATTCTAAACTGAGTTTGCATGTGATCAACACCAGCCTTTCCGGCACCAGCCTTTCCGGCTTAGTTACAGTACAGGCATGACTGTGTCTTTCCAATCCCACAAGCAACTTGCTCAACTTGTGCATTGCTATATGTTCACTTTATTCTATCTTTCTTTATTACAAACAAGCATGAACCTGGAATCATTCCCTTCCAAATTGTTAGTTTAAAATAATAGTTGACCCAATATTTGTTTGTTTTTGGTTTTAAATACTTTTCTCCAACATGTAAAAATTCATAAATAATATTTTTTTCCCTTTATTATGTCGTTGTCGTGTATTAAATAAATTCTTGAAAGAGCGCAAAGGATTGTCTCAATGCATAAAGCTCTTCGCTTTGTGAGGATCGGAAGAAAGTCATCAATTATATACAACCTTTTCTTTTTGAATTTTACAAAAAGATTGTTTTTGTGACTCAAACTCGTAACTTTAACCTTATTAGGTTTTTTTTTAAACAGAAGAACCCACAGTAGCATTCTTTGAATGCGTACTGAGTAAACCTCCAGATTGACGTAACAGCTTGTAAATTACGTTAACCGAATACTTTGCATTAGATAAGTCTTGTATGACATGCTCGATCGAGAGAGCGTAGACAGAGGGAATCGAACACAAAACCTTTTAGCCTCGTGCCCTTTTACTCCACTAACTCGACTACGGCCTAAGGGGCATTATTAGTTGTTTAAAGGGTCCCTCAAATTTTTTGAAAAACATAGTATTCTAAATAAATTGTTTACGATTGCTAAATATTTCGTAGGGCATTCTTTTTGTTTCCTATTAGATAAGATCTGAGATTAAATATATAAGAATGTATTTACAAACCATGTGCCTATCCATCTAAAGTTTGTTTATCTACATACAGCTATGGATAGGCTGTAGTCTTCGTCCATGCCAATATATATTGGATCAGTTTGCATGTTCGAGTGCCCGATTAAGAAGGTGAAGTGGATTTGGATATATCCATTGTTTAGAATGAACAAGGTGGTGTTAATGGTTGTGGTGGTGCTATTGCACTTGTGGGCATGTAGTTTTGTCAGCACCACTGCTACTGCTACTGCTTACGTGAAAGCTAAAGATGAGGGACGACTTCGGAGTTTGGCGTCTATGGAGGAGTGCAGAGCGGCGCCGGCGCCACCGCCATCGCCACCGCCGCCACCTTTTGTTTTTGATCCATCCCTCTTCCTCATGGTACCACTTACAATCATCAAGGGAGCTCGCTCGCAAGGAGCTGGTACACCCACACACAAACATAATTGCACTTATCTTTTATATAACATATTATATGTATATATCCTCATGATGAATTCTTCAAAATGCATACGTTTCAGTCTGCTTGGATGGGTCATTGCCTGGTTACCACTTGCACCATGGGTCCGGAGCCGGTAGACATAACTGGATCATTCAGTTTGAGGTAAGTGACGAAACTTTTAGTTGTTTTTGCTTTTACTTTAGTTGAACTGAAACCTGTAGAGCTGAGTGGTAAATAAACATATTGGTGATGATTCAGGGAGGAAGCTGGTGCAACAGCACCGATGACTGTATGCAGAGGAAAACAACAAGGCTTGGTTCTTCAAATTTCATGGAAAAGGAATCGCCATTCATTGGAATGTTAAGCAACAAATCAGAAGAAAATCCTGGTGAGTCTGTTACTCTCCTCCTTTTCAATTTAAAAGGAAAAAAGGTTCTGTCGTCTAAATTACTAACACACGTTGGATTGATTAATTGCAGATTTCTTCAACTGGAACAGAGTGAAGCTACGTTACTGTGATGGAGCTTCTTTCAGTGGGGAGGGCCAAAATAAGGTATTCAGTGGGAAGGGCCAAAATATAATATAGTTCCTCACTTCTAGTTAGCTACCATTAACTTGAACCGCTTCTTCATAAACTCAGACAGCAAAGCTCTATTATCGAGGACAACGCATTTGGAAAGCTGCAATCCAGACGTTAATGGCTAAAGGAATGCGGCAGGCTAAACAGGTTTATCATTAACTTCATTAATTACGTGAATAGTCCTTAATTTTATAATTTATATTTACATTACTCTCTCTTTTTTTTCAGGTTATTCTTTCAGGATGCTCCTCCGGGGCTATAGCTTCAGTAATACATTGTGACGGGTTCAGGAATCTATTTCCAGCTTCCACTAAAGTCAAATGCGTTACTGATGCTGGAATGTTTCTTGATGCGTAAGATTATGCTTTTTTGAAGATAGTATGTTTTGTTTTGGAGTCCTCAAAACCTTATTGTTGACTCTAATTTCTATATTTGTTACAATTTTTAAAACATATTATAGAATTGATCTTAAAGGGAGGCACCATCTACGAGAAATGCTGGGAGCGGTAGTTAACTTACAGGTATATGTTTACCAACTCTTTGCTCAAAATTAGTTGATTGACTTCATCAATAAATTATTCTAGTTATTTAGTTGTTAGCTAATTGGATTGGTTAATTCAACCTAATCAACTAAAAATTAAAAGTTCCTTGTAAGTAGCTTTTTGGGCAATCAACTGATTACCCTTTCCTATAATATTAATTTTGCCCTTAAATTTTGATCAACCTCTTATGCTCTATTTGAATTGTTTTGTTAAACTTCATTTGGATTATTAGATTTTATGTTTGGATATATCATCATCAACATGATTATTATTA
>JANZLC010000201.1:5336125-5353451 GCA_026413385.1 Erythroxylum gracilipes
TGTTAGATTGAGAGAGCTATGAAGTTTTGAGAAAAATGTTAGTGGCATACTTCTCTTTGTTCTAGTACGAGATAAACGGAATGAAACAACCACTTGTGAAGACTAAGGATGGAGATTTTGAACTTCTCTTCCAGGTTACAGAGGAAGAATTGGAGGTAGGTACGTCGTTGCGTGATTTTCATTCTCATTTTAAAGCTAATCCTGGAGGGTTTCGTCTAGAATCTGAAGATAAGTCGGAGAATGAGAAGGCTTTTCGTTTTGGCAAGCAAAGAAGACGTATTTTTGAGGTTTTTGATTAGCAAGATTATAAACGTAAGTGACGGGAGTGAGTTTAAAAATAGCTTTCCGAAAAAGCTAAAATTTGGGCTTTTTTTAAAAGCTCCAAATTTTAGCTTTTCTAAAAAGCTCCAAATTTTAGCTTTTCAAAAAGTTGTATTTTAGCTTTTTCAAAAGCTAATTCTACTTCAAAAGTGCTTTTGAAGTTTGCACCTAAACACCCATTTTTTCTCAAAAATAACTTTTGCGGTAGAAAAAAGTACTTTTGGACCCTCCAAAAGCTGAACCAAACAGGCACTTAGTCCATCATCTTTCTCTTTTGGTTCAACAATTTGAAAAGTCTTAATAGTTAATTTTAGGAGTTAAATTCTCTACATACTATTTTCTCTTTCTTTTCTATAAAACTTATAAAACAAGATAACCAATGTGTTTTAAGAACCCAAATAAACTTGATTACATGGTTGTTAGATTCCTTTTCTTCTTTTCAACCCATGCTTTTAAGGGTTTTCTTTCCATCCTTTGTCTAATGTAGAAAAATCTATCCACATGTCCAAACTTACCATAAAAATGACATACCATGTTATATAAGTAATGATGATGCATAAATTCATTGACTGGAATTACATATGTGTATCCATAATGAGAAAGTTTTCTTTGGACATTAAATATGTTGAATGGTCTCTTAGGAGGGTGAAAAGTCCCACAACGATTATGATGTCTACAATGAATGAAAGCTTGAAATATGCTTCTTTGAGACCTAAAAGAGTGTGAGTGGGTTGACAGTTAACATAGAAGTTACACCTAAGTTATGAACCATATATAGAAGCATGATGTTTGATTTTAGGATTAGTCTTAGTGTATGTGGAATGTGCATGCATATGCTTAGATGTGGATGCTCAATATTCATTTATTACATTAGACAACATTTCTTTACAATGCAAATATTTTCTCTTGATAAATGTGGTTTCAGAATTTCCTTCACTTCTATGGTTATATCATATTCTATGCCTATTATTGGAATTCCTTTGAGCTCCTAGCATGCTTCTAGTTTTTCATTCCCTTTAGTAAGCTTGGACAATGAGTCCTTGAGGGAATCAACCTCCTTTTTCAATGTTTTCTTCTCACGCCTTAATGTATCTAAGTTGTAATTGCCATCAATGATCACATCTTTGGATGTTTTAATATTGTACATTTCACTTTTCATTTTTGTTCATTCTTACTAATACATATATTTAGGTTCTTTAGAGTCTCTTTGAGTTTTGAGGACAACTTTTTCTTTTTACACTTATGATTTCAAAGCTCTTAACTAATTCATTATATGTTAAATTAACATCACTATCATTATCACAAGAATTAGGGTTAGATGTTACCTCATCATTACCCATAGAGGTGAAACATATATGAGCTGTCTCTTCTTCCGAATGCTCACTTTTAGATTCACTTGTGCCATCCCAAGTTGATGCTTTAAGTGCTTTCTTCTTGTATTTCTTTTCCTTCTTATAATTTCTCTCATACTTCTCATTATCTTTGAGTAGAGGATATAAGCAACTAATATTAGAGGTTTTATGTTATAAATTACTTTTACCTTCTTTGAAATCCTTTTTTTTTTGGAGAATTTTTTCTTTAATAACTTCTTGAATTTTCTAGTAAGTATGACGATGTCTTCTTTCAACGTGAAAAATAACCTTTATATAATCTTTCTCAGTAAAGAGGAACTCTTCTTACAATCTTCTTCGAAAGTGAAAAAGAACCTCAGTCTCTTTTGAATCACACCCAAACACAATGATATATTCCCTAAATCAAATATTACAACTCAAAGTTCCTCACTTTTTCATTTAATAACCCTAAAATGGCTTACTAACACATATATATTATAATGATGCTCAAATGATTGAAAAATACTTTTACTTATGCGTACACAACATTTAAAACTTTTTTAATGCTAAAACCAATAAAAAAATATTTATAGTGTTTAGGATCCTTCCTAGCTATTGGAGCCAATAACTAGCCATTACAACAACTATCTATATTAAAAGCACCAAATTTAATAGCCTTTGGAACATTGTTGACCCGTAGGCATATTATTTGACCAATATTTAACCAATGTAGGTTAAAGTTATTAAATCTAACCTACATTGGTCAAATACTAACCTATATAAGTTGACTAATCACCCCAAAAATATGATTTTAACAACTTCAAATACTCAAATCAATTAGTTTAATCCAATTATGATTTAAACACTTCCCAAAATGTTCATTAAAGAATGTTTGAAAGATCAAGATATTTTTCTATTAAAATCTAAAGCTTCAATACCTCTTGATAAATGTAATGACTCATGCAATGAAATGAAATGAAATGCTTATACATGGTGAGCCTTTTAGAGTATCAAATTAACAAAGTGAGATTAGAATTAATATTACAAACTAAATAATGACCTTGATAAGCCTTGATCTTCTTTTTTTGTTAGTTTGATCTTCATTTCAATGATTGTAAACTTCAACTTCTCTTTATTGATTTCATAAGCTATCTTCTTGAGTTTATAACTTCAATTTGTTCTTATATTGATTTTTGTCAAAATAATATAAACTCATTAGTAGTAATTATGATTTGTTATCATCAAAATACCGATTGAAACTTACATCGGTTCAACAAGTACAATAGACTTCATCTTACATTGTTTTAGCCTATTATGTGCTCTAAAGTGGTTTACATCTAACCTTTTGTGTTTTTGTAGGTATAAGTATGAGGTCATGATTGAGGTCTGTAGCTGATGTATACTCAAAATTTTTGTTGGAAGACTTGCATAATAAAAGTTTGAGGGAAATTGTATGGACACCAAGAAGATGAGCTTTTTGGTTCCATACTTTGTTAAGACAAAGAGATATGGGTCTATGATTATCAATAATATGTTTCTCAGGATCAACTAATTATGACTCTACAGTGAACACCAAATGATATATCTTAATTCCAATATGTTTCGATCTAACTAGTGTCTACAAAAGTAGTTATATTATGATGAATTAAAGTGTAGTTTAGGCTTAGCTTATGAACTTCCTCTTAATAATTCTACAAAATAAATTATTAGAGTGTTTCTAACATTTAACCTTTGGTAATTAAAAAAAGTTAGAAAAAAGAGAAATAATGGTTAAAAAGTGTGTACGCATGTATGAATAATATCATTCTTGAAAATAGTAATGACCAAAGTGCAAATCAACCTTTCATATTTTTAAAAAAGTCTAACTTAGCTCTTGTTGTTACCTGGGATACACAGTCCTTTAAAGTTATAAAATGGATTGCATAAATCATTAACATTTTAAAATATAACATATTGGTCCCTTAACCTTGACTCCATGAATTTTCTCTTAAATATTTGTTAATTTATTGTTAACATTTCCTACATAGCATGTCAACCTAGCATAATAAGGTTAATCCTCCCATCTAACATGTCATTTTTGAAATTTTAAATCTATTTAAAATACATATTATCAACTTTGTAATTATTCAAAATAGATTAATAGCAAAAAAATACATTTTGCCAACAAAAATCACCCCCAACAAAAACCATATTTTCCTACAAACCCTAATTCTAGAAAATCTTCTTACAGCTTTAACATAAATTCATAAATCACATAATTTAGTCACATTAACCTACATCACTGTGGAAATGAGAGTTTCAAGTGAAAGGGTTGCCTAGAATCATGAAAACACATTAAGTGGGTTGTCTAATATTGTTGTGAACAGAGAGGGTTATTGAAGGACAATATGGTCTCTCCTTGTCTAAATAAGTTAGATTTTCTTTGAATTATACTTTTGTTCTTAGCTCAACATGAAATGAACTCTTTTTGTATATTCTAATTGAGCTTATATTTTTTTAGCATTTTAGAATCGAAGTTTCCATTTTGGTGGTCCTTGTTGTGTTAGATTGTTTATTTTCCTAGGTAATGATCCCTTTTATAAAAATATTAAAATGCTTTGTTTATATTTTTAGACAAGGATGGAATGTAACAATAAAGAAAGATTTAATGTGTGCTCAACATGTTCTTAATTATATTAGTTTTTAAATGGAAAAAATGATCATTCTAGGAGCACAAAGAATCTAACTACATGTAATGTTCTTTCAAAGAAAAAATTTGGTCATTCCTTATGTCAAACCAAAGGAGTGATTGCATTTTCACTTATATCATAACATGTATTCATATGCATATCACGAATACATTTACACTAGAGCAACTAGATATTTTATACTCGTACATGCATCTTTGGTGCATGGTATTATTTTAGGATATTTTGGCTTATAGACAAAAATTGATAATTTCTATAAAAGTTAAAGGCACCTAAGTTTTTAGTTTATGGATTTGATGCAGCTATTTCAATATTTTCAAAACCGGATCGGTGACTAAACCAGAGAAGCAACTGATTCAAAGGTCAATGGTTTAACCGGAATTAAACCGTGATCGAACCGGTGACTAACACATAAATAAATTTTTATTTTATATTATATATATATATATAAAGATAATTTGTAAACGTACTATTTAATTATTTATCTAATTTTAAACTTAACTTAAACCTTCAAACTTCAAAACATACAAGTTTTTTTTAAGTTCACCAACACAACACAAAATAAGATAACAAAGCTCACAAGTAATATTTCATAAAAAAGATTTTTAAAAAAAGATCACTAATCATAATATTCATTCAAGTTGAAATCATCAAAATTAAGGCATTTTAAATTAACTTGCCGGTTCTTTCTTTCACCGGTTAAGAGGTTTTGCTAGTCCAACCGCAAAATGAATGGGTCAATCACTCACAAAAAATAATGGCTAAATCGAACTGTTTTATGTTTCAGGTCACCGGTTCTCCTCTCCGACTGGCCGGTTCGATCTGGTTTTTAAAACTCTGAGCTATTTATTAATAACTTACCTTTTATTTTTTATGATTCTTTTATTTGATTTTTAGGCACCTGTTTTGTAGCCCCCACAAAGAAACAAAGATTCAACTTAATAAAAAAATTGATCCACTTATGTATGGTCAAACAGGAGAAAATCATATATTCATAGACCAAAATCAGATATATCATAAGAATTTTCCAATCATTTTATAAACTATTTATATTCCTAGTAACACTATTAAGTGGACCAAGCTTAAATATTTATGTATTACTAACTAAAAAGGTAGCACGAATAAGTTAGACAAGAAGGCCTCATAAAACTATTTAAATTGTAGAATGCAACTGCATTATTAGATTTATACAAAATTTAATGACGAAAAATCACATCTAGTATACAATCCACATTTTTTTCCAAGCTTATTAAATGAGAATATAAATGTCAATATATATTAGAGATACAAAATTTAATGACAATAAAATCACATCTAGTATACAATCCACATTTTTTCCAAGCTTAAGGAAGTGGTCAATCTCATAGGCTAAAGTATAGAGATACTTAAACAAACATGTGGGTGCTTGCTAGAGAACAAGTTCACTGAACATACCTGATATGAGAAATTCATTTGGAACATTACTTGTATGTCTATGAAATTCTCATTATGATGATTGTATAAGTGATCATTTGACTTGAAGTCATCAAAGTTATCTTGTATGAGGATTGCTATGTTTTGATACTACTTATGATCTATTTAATCATAGGTCGTTTAATCGGTAGTCATTAGATTTAGCATGAACTATATAGAGATAGTTGAGTGATCAAGATAGGATCCATCACCCTAAAGTAATTAGGGAGACTGTTTCGTTGTTCTCGATTAGTATTAATTTAAGAAATCCTTAGCCAAGGTGAAATGATATTTTGTAACTAATTAAACAAACGTGTCCCAAAAATATGATTTTAACAACTTCAAATGCTCAAATCAATTAGTTTTATCCAATTATGATTTAAACACTTTCCAAAATGTTCCTTAAAGAATGTTTGAAAGATCAAGATAATTTTCTATTAAAATCAAAAGCTTCAATACCTCTTAATGAATGTAAAAACTCATACACTGAAGTGAAATGAAATGCTCATACATGGTGAGCCTTTTAAAGCATCAAATTAACAAAGTGAGATTAGAATTAATATTACAATCTAAATAATCACCTTGATAAGCCTTGATCTTCTTTTTTTATTAGTTTAATCTTCATTTCAATAATTGTAAAATTCAACTTCTCTTTATTGATTTCATAAGCTATCTTCTTGAGTTTATAACTTCAATTTGTTCTTATATTGATTTTCGTCAAAATAATATAAACTTATTAGTAGTAATTATGCTTTGTTATTAGCAAAATACCGATTGAAACTTACATTGGTTCAACAAGTACAATAGACTGCATCTTACATTGTTGTAGCCTATTGTGTGCTCTAAAGTGGTTTAGATCTAACCTTTTGTGTTTTTGTAGGTACAAGTATGGAGTCATGATTGAGGTCTATAGCTGTTGTATACTCAGAATTTTTGTTGGAAGACTTGCATAATCAAAGTTTGAGGGAAGTTATATGGGCACCAAAAAGATGAGTTTTTTGGTTCCATACTTTGTTAAAACAAAGAGATATGGTCTATGATCATCAACAATATGCTTCTCAGGATTAACTAATTATGACTTTTACAGTGAACACCAAATGATATATCGTAATTCCAATATGTTTCAGTCTAACTGGTGTCTTCAAAAATAGTTATGTTAAGACGAATTAAAGTGTGGTTTAGGCTTGGCTTATGAACTTCGTCTTAAAAATTCTACATAATAAATTATTAGAGTATTTCTGACATTTAACCTTCATTAATTAAAATAAAAAAAGTTAGAGAAAGGAGAAATAATGTTTAAAAAGTGTGTACGTATGTGTGAATAATATCATTCTTGAAAATAGTAATGACCAAAGGTGCAAATCGACCTAAAAGATTTCTAAAAACGTCTAACTTAGCTTTTGTTGTTATCCGAGATATATAGTCCTTTATCGTTATAAAATGGATTGCATAAATCATTAACATTTTAAAATAGAACATATTGGCCCCTTAACCTTGACTCCATTAATTTTCTCTTAAATATTTGTTAATTTATTGTTAACATTACGTGGCATGCCAACCTAACATAATAAGGTTAATCCTCCCATCTAACATGTCATTTTTGAAATTTTAAATCTATTAAAAATATATATTATAAACTTTGTAATTATTCAAATTAGAAAATTTACTAAAATACTATATTTTAATTCATTAATAGCAAAAAAAATACATTTTGCCAACAAAAATCACACCCAACAAAAACCATATTTTCCTATAAACCCTAATTCTAGAAAATCTTCTTGCAGCTTTAACATAAATTCCTAAATCCCATAATTTAGTCACATTAACCTACATCACATTGGAAATGAGAGTTTCAAGTGAAAGGGTTGCCTAGAATCGTAAAAACACATTGAGTGGGTTGTCTAATATTGTTGTGACCAGAGAGGGTTATCGAAGGACAATATGGTCTCTCCTTGTCTAAATAAGTTAGATTTTCTTTGAATTATACTTTTATTCTTAACTCAACATGAAATAAACTCCTTTTGTATATTCTAATTAAACTTATATTTTTTAGCATTTTAGAATGGAAGTTTCCATTTTGGTGGTCCTTGTTGTGTTAGATTGTTTATTTTTCTAGGTAATGATCCCTCTTATAAAAAATATTAAAATGCTTTGGTTGTATTTTTAGACAAGCATGGAATGTAACAATAAAGAAAGATTCAATGTGTGCTCAACATGTTCTTAATTATATTAGTTTTAAAATGAAAAAAATGATCACTCTAGGAACATAAAGAATCTAACTACATGTAATGTTCTTTCAAAGAAAAAATTTGGTCATTCCTTATGTCTCTTTCTTAACCAAAGGAGTGATTACATTTTCACTTATATCATAACAAGCATTCATGTGCATATCACGAATGCATTTACACTAGAACAACTAGATATTTATAATTTTACATGCATCTTTGGTGCATGGTATTATTTTAGGATGTTTTGGCTTATAGACAAAAATTGATAATTTCTATAAAAGTTAAAGGTACATAAGTTTTTAGTTGATGGATTTGATGTAGCTATTTATTAATAACTTACCTTTTATTTTTTATGATTCTTTTATTTGATTTTTAGGCACGTGTTTTGTAGCTCCCATAAAGAAACAAAGATTCAAATTAATTAAAAAAAATCGATCCTCCTATGTATGGTCAAACAGGAGGAAATCATATATTCATAGACCAAAATCAGATATATCATAAGAATTTTCCAATCATTTCATAAACTATTTATATTCCTAATAACACTATCAAGTGGATCAAGCTTAAATATTTATATATTACTAACTAAAAAGGTAACACGAATAAGTTAGACAAGAAGACCTCATAAAACTATTTAAATTGTAGAATGCAACTGCATCATTATATTTATACAAAATTTAATGACAAAAAATCACATCTAGTATACAATCCACATTTTTTCCAAGCTTAATGAATAAGAATATAAATGTCAATAGATAGATGTATTGGCTTAGTAAATGCTAACTTGCAGTCATATTCTTTAACTATGGTGTGAATGGTTCCACTAGAAAAATTTGTGCGGTGTTTATATATGTTTTGACATTGTGCAATAGTTATATACCAACTATGTACATACTTTGTTATATGCTTTATAAGATGGCAATTAATGGGAAAGTCAGCATAAAGTTATTTAAAGGTAGACATTTCACACAAGTAGACATTTGTTTAATATAACGATCCTAACCTAGAGCTATTTGACAACGTTGAATTGGACTATGTTAGTCATACAGAAGTTTATGAAATGAGGGAAAATTAGGCTATAAGAACATAATAAGTGCATGGTATTTGATTCTAGGTATGAGTTTAGTTAATAGTTCGAGGAAATTATGTTTGACCATAATGCTCTAGATTTAATTAAGTTATAGGTATAGAGGATTATAGATGTATAATTGGAGCATGTAAATGATTTAGTGGTTGCATTAGCAATGTTGAAGTGGCATGAAATTTGGTATGAACAAATAGGAAATTCTAGTGATGTTGTAGGTGATAATGGAGCTCATATGAATGAATGAAGATATTAGGGATGTAGCCATTGTGAGTGACATTTTTGGGGACATGAATATAAGCGTTAAAGATATAGTTTAGATAACGCATAACATCCTTGACAGCCTACAATATGAGGCATGTATCCAATTTCATGGGCAATCAAAGAGGTAGATAAGACAGAAAACTATATTTGATTTATTAAGCAATTAGCAACGAACTTGGAATTAGAAGATGGTTTTAGGATTACAATGATAATAAAACAACATTCATAGTGAAGGAGAAAGCAAAGAAATGAAAGAAAAAACATTGCACCAGAGGTAATGAAAAAATTGATCAACAACAAATGCAAAAAAAAAAGAGAGAGAATCATTTGGAATGAATGGGACATGACATATAAAGTTATAAATAGGAATGATACACATATAGTGCACTTGGGCAGGCACAATTAGGCCCGGCCCTGACGTTTTATAGGCTTTGGGTAAATGAAAAAAGTTATTATTTTACCTTTTTCTTTCTTTATAATAATTCAGAGTGGGTTTTTATAAACAACAAAAGAGATAAAATAGGGTCCTTTTGTTGATCTTTATAAAAATCCAGACTTTCATAAAGAACAAAATAAAATAAAATGGAGCCTTTTTTATTATCTATTTAATTCTTTATAAAGCTGGGCTCTGGGCAGGTGCCCTACCTGCTCTTGCCCAAAGTCAGCTCTGGGCACAATACATGCAATTGTAAGGCAGAACTCTATATATGTACATATGTTATCTGTGTCATTTTTTATGTTAAACATCAACTAGAGTCATATATGGATGATGGTTACAAAAAAGATATGTTCTTGGAGGTATATTAAAATGCATTATGACTAATTAGGGGTCCTAAGTTTTGGATACAAAACAATAATGAAGAAATACATCCATTCGAAGAAAGAATAATGCCTGATAGAACAAAGAACAATAACAGGAAAGACAATCACGAACTAAAGAAAATGAGCAATCATCGAAAGCTTTTATAGAATTGTTGCTAGCACAATATAATAGATGATCTCTTTCGTTATAACCTTCATCTCATGCTCTAGTAACTTCAGCCTATACTCCGTTTTATTTTTCCTCATTTGTTCCTCCAGCTTTTGCCTCGTACATCTTGTAACATTGTTTTTATTTTATCATCTGCGACGTATTCAGAAGAACTGTTAAGACAACCATAAAACTTCTTTCCTGGATGTTTAACTTCAAGATATTCTTACTTGAGGCATCCAATCGATAGTAGCAGTTCATAGTTGCTAGAAAACTTAATTGATGGCTCCATTTCTCACCCCTTCTTCAGGTAAAAATAATGTGATGGGATTGATTTGCAATTTGTTGGGAGAAATGGTATTTAGTTGGAGTTTATTTTCGATGTTAGATGGGCATGAAAATAGGTTTTGCAATTTGTTAGAAGAAATGGATTTTCAGCTGTAGCTTTTGTTACGATAAAAAGTGGATAATGAAACAGAGATAAGATTGCGAATTGTTAGGAATCAGATCTTCTATTCCAGTCATAGTATTTTTACCATGTTCTATTAAATCTCATCCATACATTTGTATAAATCTCACATAAAATTCGATGAAATAGAATTAAAACAGAATAACTAAAATAAAAAATTTGATATGAAATTGCTGGAGAAAATAATGAGGACTACAATTTGTTTGGGAAAATAGAGTTATAATTTTCGCTAAAACGGGTTGCTCAGTTATGATTGTGGATGAAATTGATCACTGGGTTGCAAACGTTTGTGATTTTCATAGTTCTTAAACATAGATTTACATTTTATTACTTTTAAATAATGTTTAAAAATATAAAAATATGTTATTTTAGTATAATGGATTGACCCAACTAGTGGCATGAATTATTACGACACAAGTTTACCAAATGAAATGAAATAATTCATGATGAAGACAGACATTCAGTTTAGGACAGCAGATCATGTAGATGCTAAATTTCTTTATGAAAGAAGGTTTAAATTTAACCAGCATAATTTGCCAGAACCAATCCCGTTGTTATAAGCAACCTTTGCAAATAGGACTAGTCACACAGTAAAAAAGAAATATAGCACGTAACACCTCTGCCTGCCTCAAACTAAATCACACTGCCAAAATATCCAATCAAGTACTAAACAGTTCCCATTGTGCAACGTCGTTGGAGGCATAATGAGAAGGTAATATGGCCAACTATAAGATTCGCATAAAGCCGAAATGAGAGGCAATCATGTCCTTTTGATCCCATTAAGCCCTCTTGGAGGGCGTTACTCATGGGATGTCCTTTTTTATTACAAAATCACGTTTTCTAATTATGAATTGACCACCAGAAAATCAGCAAGTGCTGTAATGCCGACCTCTTAATCTAAAGAGCTAGGGATTCCAAAATCTTATATCAAAATTGAGTCACAGATCGAAGCTAAGGTTACCAGGCTGATAGTTTTAGCAAACGTACAAATCATCAGAGCTTACCGTCGCCAAAATAATCCAATCTAGAGATGTGGCTTCTTTAATCTATTTCAGAGATTTGGCTTTCGAAGAACACTTCATGTAGAGCCCTGACACACTGTTCTGCTTTATCATCATCCACTACTAACGAGATATTAACCTGTATAACAGAAGACAAATTATAGGTTTCTTTACTTGTCTTTAATCCCAAAAATTTACACAGCATTACTCCTACATGCAATGGCAGCACAAGATGACCGCTGTAGTTTCAGAAAATGTGATACTTGCAACAATATGCTCAACTTCTAAAACTAAATGCTCATAGTTCAAGTGTGTAGAAAAGACACCTTTGATGCCCCCTGTGAAATCATCTGCACATTGACACCTTTTTCTCGGAGAACTCTGAAAGCCTGCCCAGAAACACAAGTGAACATTTAATCAACTTTAAAGTAAATAGATAAGAGAAAGATTCATGCAAAACAATCAGAACACCTTGTCCCAGTACTATCCAAGGCAAAGCTACTTAAGTCTACTAGAGAAACTAGAACTTCGGAAAAGGTACAGTACATAAACTTGTAATCACAACTTAAAAGTCGCCAGCATTCAAATCACCAAGATAAGAACCCAAATTAATGCAAGAGCACATTAAGTAACAAGAAAGGTGATACAACACCTTCTCCAAAATTAGTGAGGACCTCTGAACATTCCCAATGAGAGAGATTATTGATCTATGCTGAAAGAGGCCGACCACAGCAATTTTCTCGAGCTCTTCCACCATATGGTCAAGTTCCTAGTCAATGGAAGATGGATGAGATACATATCTAAACAAAGGAAAAGAAATGGTTCTAGCCACAATTATAAGCAGTGAAAACTTTTGTTCAAATAAAAGATCCATACACTTGCCTGCTGGATTAGCTCTCTGCTCCAAATCTTAGATGGATCCAATGTCAACGATATACTGACTTCACTGGTAGCTACAACATCGACTGATATGCCCAACTCTTCAAAGATTGAAAATACCTATTGATTGAAAAGTCATATTCGACAAACTTTAAAATCAGTCAATGAGTACTCGTGGGAAAAATAACCTTAACCAATGGTAAAATCTTTACTTTTGCAAGGAAGCCAAATTGACCAAGCATGCGAGTGCTGACGATATCAAGCATGGTCACATTCCGTTTCAAAACAATGCTAGTTAACACAGCCTGAAGTTACATAAAAGCTAGATTAACACTTTGTATATTTCAATTTGATTATCAATCTGAACCATTCTGAATGTGCACCTTGCTCATATCTCGAACACTGGTAATAAGAGTTCCAGGAGCCATGGGGTTGTAAGAATTCTTCACCCTAACTGGAATATCACCCTCCCTAGCAGGTCTCATTGATTGAGGATGCAGAACCTGAAGAAAAAGAAAAAAAAGTTTGTAAGAAGAGAAAAGGAGAACTAGATTTGAACAACTCATGCTCAGTTGAGCATTGGTTACTGCTGAGTACTGTCATCAAATGTTTGTTCTTATATGTTGAAAACTTTAAAAGAGGAAACACTGTAAACTTCTCTACGCAGTTAAACTGAATAAGAAACATGCAACTTAAAGAAGAACAGACACAATAAGTGAGTTTGTAGCTTTACCCTCATGTCAGTGGCCTCTATTTCAGTCAAAATCACAATATATCAACTTTTGCTATTCCGTGTTATTGTAACCAGAGAAAATTTTAGTGAAATTAATAATCAAGCACACAATCAAAGCCACTGATAGGAATTTTCAAGCAGTCTGAGATTAGACACCTGGGCACCAAAATATGCAAGTTCAGCTGCTTCATCAAATGTCAAATATGGCACAGGCTCTGCAACTGGATTGATATTGGGATCGCATGTCAAAACACCGTCAACATCCTTCCACACCTGCAATAGATAGGACATAAGGTTAGTCCTCAAATTTCAAGAAATCAATGTATATACTGAACAACAATTTTATTGTTTTCGTCATTTGTTCCTGAAGCCGCAGTGGTTCTATAATAAGAAAGGAGAAAAAGGGAAAAGGAAAAGAAAAAGAAACAAATTAACTAACAAGCTATGCGAACGTCAACAAGGTCTATTCACCTGGATCTCTCTTAAACCCAACGCCTTTCCAATGGTTGTAGCTGTCAAATCACTGCCACCTCTTCCCAGTGTAGTTATAGCACAAGATTTCCAGCCCTGTAATTAGAATTGGTGAAAATATAGAATGTTACATGCTATTCAAGAAATTCTTGGCAAGTTAAAAATTTTATAAATAAGAAGCTTGAAGCAGTTGGACATTAAAGAACCTTCCCAAGAAATCCAGTGACAACTGGAATTGCAGGATCACTTATCCAATCCCCGTGCAACCTCTTTGCAACAGCAGGGTAAGTTGCTTCCAGAATGTCTGCATTTGTGTGGTCATCCGTGGTGATAAATCCAATATCAAAGGCATCATACTGCAAAAAGAGACAAAATTTGACCTCCATTTGTGCTAAAGAATCAAAAGAAAATGCGTGAATCAAGATAAGGATTAGAACTCCACCTTATCTGATCTTAATTATGATTAAACTTACACGCATGAGTTTCCATTTGAATCTCTAAATGTGATGGAATTTCTTAACCTGTTTTGACAATCTGATCTATATCGAGAACCAAGTATCAAAGTATATTGTCGTTCTTCCCACAGAATAAAAGATAGATCTAGTTTCATTTTCCTCTTTTCACAAATCCATATCTGTTCCCCCTTTATAGCCTTGTACTTCCACTAAATATTTTAAGGTAAATTGTAATCAAGGATCAATTTATGGTGTGAAATATAGGTGTTGACAATACTAAACCAAATTAATGAAAATTGAGAAGGACCATAGTGGAGATTGATCATGTTGTTTAGTGAGATACCCACCTAAAAGAAAAGGCAAGCTTAGACAAAAGGTATCACAAAAAAAAAATCCTTAAATCAAGTCGCATCATTATCAACTTTATGTCATATTCTAGCGATTTGAAGATTTTTGTAGCACATAGCATTACTAGAAAGATTGAGAAGCCACTTTGAAGTGTAACTACTATATGTTCCAACTGTCTATGCAGAGATGACCTATATGTTCATGATGATGAATGCCGAAAAACCCTGTTTCTTTAACAACTTTTGACCACATGTTATATTAGTCCTAGTAACTCTACAAGCAGTAACAACAAATTCCATCTCAGCTAAGATTACATACCAATAAAAAGCAACTTTAAAGTAAACAGTGATCCACTTACCTGGCGAGCTTTTTTGCCAATTTTGTTCAAATAAGCAGCAAAAATTCTGGTAGACATGCACTCCCCAAATGAAACCAGATAGTCTTTTGTACGCAGAGTCAATTCTTTCATCATGGCAATTCCCTTCAGAAGTTGCTCCAATTCTTCCAAATGTTCTGCAACACAATAACATATGACCCCAGTAAGTTCACCCTAGGTTATAAAATAATGGACAGTGCCTGGTATGCAAAACCTTCCAAATAATTGGCAATAAGACCAGAAGGTAGTTCAAAACAGTAAATATAATCTAATAATTTTTGTAATCCAAAATTCTTCTGTATTCTGAGGACAAAATTATATTAATGTTGAGAGGACTTGTAAAAATTTGTTTCAAGTGCAAACACAGATTCAATAGTCAACTAAAAATTTGCACCACAACAACTTGAAAGTAGCTCACTTGCAATAATGGACTCATCTACCCCCAGCTCTTCCACAGTCCTGATGAGGCAAAAACAAATTAAGCCAGAGGAATTAATAAATAAAAATTGCAACTTATCCACACTGTATCGACAGAGAATTTAATCCTTCTCACCTTAAGTGCAACTCCTTTATGAAACTTAGCTCCTCAATGTTGTCTGTATTAGTAACTCCACAACTAACAGCCTTTTCTCCAGCCTAACAATTGAAAGAACTTGACAATGAATTCTGTAAAGAAGAAACCCTAAAAAAATGAAGGTCTAAGTAGTTCACGTAAAGTAAAAATGAGAACCTGCAAAAGCTTGTTAGTTGTTTTCCCCATTGCAGATAGAACAACAACAGGCCTCTCATTGGTAAAGTTAAGTATAAGTTCCGCCACCTCCTTCATCCTGTGGGCGGAAGCCACTGAAGAGCCTCCAAACTTCATTACACATGTTAATTCTTTCGTACTACTAGCGATGCTTTGGCTTTGGTAATCAGTTTCATTTCTTTCAAGCACATCAACACTTGTTCCATCACAACTTACTTTTAAAACTCTAAATGCACAAGAACGACTCCGAGTCTTCCACGCACTAGAACTTACTGGCAAAATGCTCCCAAATCCGAACCTCACGCATTCTGAAGCTCTCTTGGAGAGATTACTGCTGCCAACCTTAGCACCACAACAATGCAATGACGCTGCCATTGGCCAACACCTAACTCTATTCGTTCCCTAACTTATCAAGTCTTCTCCACGAATTGATCTTTTAATTACTAACTAACAAAGATGTACGCGGCAATGGCTTTCCTCCTTCAGGAACTCGACCTGTATCATTTCCAAAAGCAAAACCGAATCAAGCAATGTCGCGCGAAAGAAGAACAAGAGAGCTAGAGTTCAACCTTTCCTTTCCTTATCTTGACGTTCGAACAACGAAGGGCAAAGTGAAACAACGGAAATGAAAGCGAAAGGGCAAAGACAAACAGAAAACCATACCGTGAAATAGAGACCGAGCTCCGAAAGGAGAAATGCAATGTAGTGGTTGGAGGCTGTTCTCTGAAGGCAAAGAGAGATTCAGCTTGGGTTTGGGAACTAACCAGAGAATAAAAGTAAATAGTTGTTTTCCGCCTAAACGCGGCGGCGCCTCGTTTTGGATTTCTTTGACGTTCTTTTTCCTTTTTATTTTTTTGTTTAAAACGGACGGTAAAGATGTAGAAAATTTATGGGTCAATGTGACTAAGTTTTGCATCCAACGGCGAAGAGACATGAAGATGAGATTAGGGCCGTGACTTTAAATAATACTGTTTTCTGTTTGTGCGTTTCTTAGGTCCGTGAAATACTTTAATTCTCGAGTCAATTACATCGGGACAGATTACACGTTCTATTAATTATCAAGTCAAATACATAGGACGGATCATATGTCATCATAGTTTCGTGAATGGTGTAGGTGACGCATACTTTCATCGTTTAATCAAGTAATTTCGAATATGATCGTTATTTTAAAAAATGCAGCAAACTTCTTGGTTAATTATGACCCCATATCAGGAAATGTATAGGGATTAGTCACCAACTACGACCTAATGGATACCTCCTAGGTTAAACCCACAAACAAAAAAAAAGATTATATGCTATCATTATTTTTGTTATAAAAGATAGAAATAATATGGTGTGTCATTAATTGTTGATGTACCACTTAATTGTTAGTGCACCAAATACACCACTTAATTGGTAGTGCACCAAATGCACCACTTAATAGTTAGTGTATCACTTCTATTATCATAATAGTATTTTATTAGAAATTTTGTACTATAAATAGAAGGGTTAACTTGATGTAAGTGATAC
>JANZLC010000201.1:5378378-5393397 GCA_026413385.1 Erythroxylum gracilipes
TAAAGCCCTTAAATTGATTTCTTAATTTGTAAGAGTAAACAATTAACTAAAAAACAATTAGAAACAAAGTAAAAAAATTCAACCCAACATTAACACATCATCGGAGAAAGGAGAGGGCGGAGAACAAGACGCTACCTTCCGTTTGGAGCGTCGAAGAAGACCACGTCGGCGATGCAGCAAGTCGATGGCGACAACTCACCTCCAGATGACGGCAATGGCAGACACAGGCGACAGATGGAGGAGGAAGAAGACCGGGAAGTCGCGGTCACGGTCACAGGCGCAGGGTGGGGGGAAATGAAAGGGTTTCGGTTGGTTTAATAATAACCAAAACGACAGCAGGTCGATGGCGACAACTCACCTCCAGACGACAGCAATGGCAGACACTCCGTAGATGGAGGAGGAAGAAGACCAAGAAGTTGCAGGCGCAGGCGCGAGGTGGGGGGAAAAGAAAGGGTTTCGGTTGGTTTTAATAATAACTAAAACGACGTCGTAAACCAAAACGACGTCTTTTTGGTTAACATTTAAACGTTAAATGATGACTAAAACAATGTCATTTGGTTTAAAACGAAATGACGTCGTTTTGGTTATCAGTTAAACGTTTAAATGATAACCAAAACGACGTCGTTTTGGTTTATCACCAAACGACGTCGTTTTAGTAATGATTTAAACATATAACTGATAACCCATACGGTGTTGTTTTGTTTTAAACCATACAACGTCGTATGGTTCAGCTTGAAACGTTAAAAACTTCAACAAAACGACGTCGTATGGTTGAACAATTATACGACGTCATTTTGTTTAGCAATTCAACGTCTACAACTTTCACAAAATGACGTCGTATGTTCCAAACCTATACGACATCGTTTTGGTTATTTCAATCCTACAGCCTAACGACGTCGTTTTATTAGGGTCAGAATCTGACTACTAAAACGAAAATTTACCGACATTTTACCGACAGATAAACCTTTTCACCTGATTTTCATGAAGGAATTTTTTCCCGTTGCCAAAGTAATATTTCCCAAACAACATTGCCGACGTCTATACTAGGTTCGTCGGTAATTTCCCACGGCTGTACTTCTGTCGATAAATGTCTGTCACCAATTTACAGTTTCCTTGTAGTGAAATCACCATTTAGGAAAGCAGTTTTCACATCCATTTGATGGAGCTATAAATCAAAATGAGCAACCAAGCCATCACAATACATAATGAATCTTTAGTGGAGATAGGGGAAAAAGTCTCTTTATAATCTATACCTTCCCACTGGTTAAGCCCCTTTGCAACAAGTCTGACTTTATACCTTTCTATCTCACCTCTAGCATCACGTTTAGTCTTAAAGACCTATTTACACCCAACAGTTTTACAACCACTGGATAATTCCACCAAATCCCAAACTCCATTCATACTGATAGAAGCCAACTCATCTTCCATGGCTGCCAACCACTGTGAACTACGAGAACAAGAAATGGCATCCTGAAAAGAAATAGGACCTGAGTCTTTAATTAAATTGAATTCATGCTCCTCCAAGTAAATATAGTAGTCTCAGAATTTAGAAGACCTAGTGGATTTAGGAATCCTTTCAGAATTCCTAGATGGAACTACAACCGCATCTGGGACTTGAGTATCAATGCCAACCTGTTAAGGAATATCAACATCATTTCCTGGATCAACCACATCATCATGAATCAGAGGAGACTGAATTGCCTCAGGATGAAAAACAATAGGTGTAGGAACAACAACACGTTCCTCTCTGAAATCAACAACACGAGATTCATATCTTTCATTATGTTTCATGTCCCCTTCAAAATAGATAGCTCGATCTGATTCAATGACTCTAGTAGTGTGATTAGGACAACAAAATCTTGAACCTCTTGAGTCAGTACAATAACTAATAAAGTAACCTGAAATAGTTCTAGGATCAAGCTTTTTCAGCTGAGGATTATAAGTCCTCACCGCAGCTTTATAGTCCCAAACACGGAAATGCTTCAAACTGGGCTTCTTTCCTGATATAAGCTCAAAAGGAGTCTTGGTATAGATTTACTAGGCACATGATTGAGAACATAAACAACAATCTTCAAAGCGTCTCCCCATAAGAACTTTGGTAAGGTGGAGTGACTAAGTATGCACCTAACCATGTCCATGAGAGTACGATTTCATCTCTCTTCAATCCCATTTTGTTGAGGAGTGCCAGGTGTGGTATATTGTGCTTTAATTCCACAATCCTGCAACTATCTAACAAAAGGGCTAGGGTTTCTACTAGTTTCATCATACCGACCATAATACTCACCACCTCTATCAAATCTTACACATTTAATCTGCTTCCCAAGTTACAATTAAATAACATTTTTCAATGATTTAAAAGCATCCAAGGATTTATATTTCTCATGCAACAATTCAATCTAACCACACCGAGAAAAATCATCAATGAAGTTGATGAAGTACCTGTAGCCTCCTATGGCAATAGGAGTAGTGGGTCCATAGATGTTTGTGTGAATTATCTATAATGGTTCCTTCTTCCTAGTCATTTTCTCCTTTTTTACTTTACTTGTAAACTTCCCTTTTATGCAATCAACACAAGTGTCAAAATCAGAGAAGTCCAGATCATTCAAAATAGTTTCCTTAATCAACCTCTCCATTCTTTCCTTAGAGATATGTCCTAACCGTTTATGCCACAACATAGAAGATTTTTCAGTAACTCTCCCACGTTCTTTCCAACAACAGCATTAACTTCATCAAGTGGTCGGTCAAAACAAGAAGAATTAGCAATTAGTATAAACAATCCATCACACATAATTGCAGAACCAACAACAGTAGAATCATAATACAAAACAATACCATTATTGATTATATGGAAAATGTATCCACAACTGTATAAAACAGAAACTAAAATCAAATTCCTTCTCATAAAAGAAATATAAACAGTATCTTTCAAAAGCAAATCATGTCCACTACTCAACTTCAAGGAAACTGCTCCTATGTGCTCAACATTAACATTAAATTCATCTCCTAATTGCACCATCAACTTCCTTTTATTTGTCCTCCGCCTATTTTTGAACTCCTGCAATGAGTTCGTTACATGAATAGTGGTACCAGTGTCTAACCACCATGAATTAGGAGGAACATCAACAGGATTTGATTCAAAACAGATGAAGAGTTAAGGTATACCTTTCTTCTTTGCCAACCAGTTCTTAAACTTCACATAGTCACGCTGCCTATGCCCATGTTCATGACAAAAGTTGTAGTTTCCATTAAAAATAGGCTTGGGCTTAGCACCAGAACTCTCACCAAGCTCAGAAGGTAATGCAGGTTTATCATTCCCCTTCTTCTTAAATTGAGGCTTACCCTGTTTGTTTCTATAAAATTTCTTCTTATCACCACTCTTGTGAGAAGTGTGATGAATACTGTAGGACTTTCCCTTCTTTATAGAATACTCCTCTTGAATAAGAATAGAAATCAATTCATCAATGCTCCATTCATCTTTCTAAGCATAGTAAGTAGTCCTGAGAACATCAAACTTAGATGAAAGAGATTCAAACACCTGCCAGATCAGATAATCCTCTCCCAGCACAACTTTCATGGCCTTCAACTTGTTATACCAGTTCACAAGCTTCATTACATGCTCACGAACACCACCCATACCATCATACTTGGTCTTAGACAGAAAAGACAAGCAATTAGACTTTCAGTCTTATCAAACTTCTGGAATTTTTCACTAATAGCCTTGAGATAATTCTTGGCATTATCAGTTTCAATGATGCTCTCTTTAATAGTCTTCTTTATTGTGTACTTGAGGGTCATCAAACATACCTTGTTAGCATGAACCCACTTATCATATTTAGTTTTATCTACGGCGGAAGTCTTAGCAGTGGGTTGTGCAGGCTCATCCTCAAGAAGAGCAACATCAACATTAAAAACAACCAAAAACAGATTCAAGGATTCAAGTCAGTTCTCATAATTGGTCTCATTCAGCTTAACCAAAGAATTCAAAGCTAGAAATTGATACAATGTAGGAAGATTTATCAAATGTATCAACATATAGTAAAATTGGGCTAACAACACAGCTGGGTTCTCATACAATTGCAATCCTGCCTAAGGGTCCCGAATTACAACACAGATCACCCAAAACATTAAATTATGCCCTAATGCTAATATTAATACGATACTGAAAACTTAAAGACATAATTCAATGAATTAAAGAAAGCATTAGAAACCACATTGATAAAGACAAACCGATAGGGTAAGTGCATCATTAACATAGTATCTAATGTATGCCTAATAATAACATCACAATAGTATTTTGTAACAATTGGTCTCACGATAGGCGAGCTCACAATTACACAAAGTGAATAACAATAGTCCATATAACATATCCCAAGATTGCCCCATAGGTTCCAGTTAGCACCACAATTACAAAATTAACCATATTAATCATATAATACAACATTATATGCATAAACGACATCCAAAATTAATTTTGGTGCATAACTACATTAACACTGAGAGTACATAAGACCCCACAAGTCCAGAAAATACCAGAAACAAGTACAAAAATTTTCAAGATAAAATTCAGAGAGTACATTATATTTTTATTAATTTAAAATTTTGGGAAAAATAAAATAAAATATTTCTATTATTTAAAATTCCAAGAAAAATACCATAAATTAGAGCTAGGCAAATGGAAAAAAAAAATAGGAAAATTTGGGATAAAACGGCCAAAGGAAGAGGCCGCATGAGCCTACACTCGCCACCCCGCTTGAGGGGAAAGACCAACCGGGTCGGACTGCGTCTTCTCCACTCACATAACTGGTATTCGGGTTGTTCGACCTGGTTCGCGACCCGGTTCGGATAAATGTCCATAACTTGCTCAATCTTGATCCGTTTTTAACGAAATTAGTGTCATTAGATTCAGAATATAACGATCTATCAAAGCTCTCAATCAATTTCACAAAAAAAAGGCTACTGAAAAAGTTCAAAAAATCAAAAAGGAACGGTTTTTTATGGTTTGCGTTTTTGAGTTCTGGGGTTTTTTAAAGAACAAACAAAACATTCAACATACTTACCATACGATTTGACACTAAATCGAAACAAACCAACAACAACAAAATAGATTTCAAAGAAAACAATTAAAAAAACCGAAAACCCCAAATTCCATGAAAATAAACATCTCAAAAATTACCCAAAATTAGCAGTCATAATTATGGTTAATTGAGCTCTGATACCAATTGAAGAATAATCAATATGAAATTACATATTAATTTCATGATTAATCAATACAATTAGACTAACCATATAATTGTAACATACTATATTCAAGAACTGAATGAACAAATACCTAGAAATTGAGGAAAAATTGAGTCCATTGTTGTTTACAGAGATGCAGAGGATTAACTACTGTTATTCCAAACCCTGATTAGAAACCCGTACAATTCTCAATGGGGGCAACTGTATTTAAGATTGGCTAGCAGTAGGGCCTCCTGTGCATTGCAATACATGGGTCAAGCCTATCCATTATAGCAAACCCATGAACAAAGGCGCAATGACACGTTTGAGAGAAGTACGAAGCCCAATTAGAAAAGTAATCACTGTTTTGAGTTAAATACAACAAATTCTCTAATTATCTTGACATCTAATTAATCAGGATTTGTACAAAATTATATATTTATTATGCTAGTTCACAAAATTAATGATAAAATGCTATCATAAACGACTTCAAACGATCTTATTTATTATCATCTTTAAAAACTATGGAACAATTTTGAGCACATATATTGGATGAGTTTGTCTTTTGCTTTGCATCTTTGAATAAAACACACACACACGTTGGATTCCTTCATTTTTGAGTCACATGCCACTATTTCATTTATTCTCTACCTCATCATCAATAATTTAATTAAATTTTTCATGAATTAGTATAAACAGAAATTTGTATACACTAAGTTTTGATTGAGTGATACTAAAATATAATAGAACACCAAAAGATGCATTATAAGATATTCTAAAATAATGTTTCCAAGTAATTTAATTTTATTATAAACGATATCAAATTACAAAAAGGTTTAAGAGAAAGGAAAATCATAATTTTATTATGATGAAATTACGAAAATAAAATCAAAATTAAAGAATTAAATACAATGTGATGTTGTGAATTAATGACTTAAATTAAATTAAATTAAATTGAAAAACTTGAAATTATAATTTTTATAATGATACAATTACATAAAGAAATTAAATGAAATAATCAATTTTTAGCCAATTGTGCTGTTATGGATTAAGGGTAAAGTTCAATTTAAGAAAATAAATAAGTCTAAAAATAAATTAAAAAACTAAAAAATGATTTTGAAATTAAATAAATAGACCAGAAGATGTTTGAAATATAAATATCTTTTATCCGACTTGCCGGTTTGGAACCAGCACCCTAAGGATAGGCAAACCCACTACAGCCCTTCGCTTCACCAACTGAGCTAAGGTCGGCTTGCTAAGGTTCAGGTTTTGACGCCAAACCAAACCCGCTCGAAATTAACGAATAGAACCGGAGTTAACTGAGTTTAGGACCATACTTATTCTCGAAAACTCGACTAAAAATTCAAAAAAATAACCTAAACCTAAAAAGAATTATAGTCTTAAAAATCAGACCAAAACTTAAATTGATAAAACAAAAAATCTATAATTTAAAAAGTTCAATTAGTATTAGACCTTCATAAAACTAATTAAAGATTGAGTAAAATTACATAATTTAAAATATAATTGAAGGAGATTATCTTTACTTATAAAATAATTTAAAGTTTAATTAAAAAACGAGGTTGTTAAATAAAAATTAATTTATTTATTTTAGTTTATAAAAATAGGTTAGTTTATGAAAACCGATTGATTAATTAATAGATTGATCAATTTTTAAGAACAAGATTTATTAAAATAAATCAAACCAAAAATTTGAAAACTAAACCAAAAAATAAGACAATTCAAACTTTTTAAGTCAAACTAGTTCTGTTTTTTAATCATTGAAAAAAATAATAATCAAATTCAATTAAGTTTCGTGTTAGGCTAACCTCTATCATTAAAAATAATAATAATCAAATTAAATTAAGTTTCGGTTAGACTAACCTCTATAAATACACCTTATTGTTTGATCTAATCCATAAATTGACTTTGAAAAGTCAGATTTAGGAGTTGGTCTTATTGCACAATTTTAGGCAGGCCCCGTTACAAGCGATGTAAACTAATAGCAAAGTTGGTGACCATAATCTTTTCATTAAATTGGTCAACTCTTCCTAATTAATTAATATAATTATTTTAAGTCTAATTAAACTAATCAAAACAGTGGGACATGATCTTCGGTCCCCTTTATCATGTCCTAACTCTGCTCTACTTCATCTCAGTCATATATATGGCTGAGATGAAGTTGAACAATCATATGGTTGAGATGGAGTGGAGCAGAGTTGAGACAGAATAGAGGGGATAGAAGATCGGAGGGGTCAAAATAGTCGCCAATTTGAAAAGGGTAAGGTACCAACATTCATGGCTTAACTCACCACCACTTTAGCAAACTTACCAACAATTAATCTTATACTCCACCAACGATCAAAAATTTCAATCTCGATTTGATTTTCAACCTTTTGATTTAGTTTAACTTTTATTACTAAAAATCAATCATTTTATTAATTAATCAATCAGTTTTTATAAATTAATCAATTTTTATAAACTAGTAATTTTTATTTAATTATCTCCTTATTCAACTAAATTTAAATTTCTTTGACAAGTAAGGATAATATCACTCTTCAATCTTATTTTAAATTTTTTAACTTTATTTAATTTTTATTATATACTCATTTTATGACGAACTAATACCAATTCATCATTTAAATCATAAATAACTTAATTATTTTACTAATTTATTTTTCAATCCAATTTTTAAAATATTACCTGGGACACAGATAGGGATGGCAATGGGTAGGGTTCGATTCGGGTATTACTCTACCCATATCCATATCTATTTTTTATGACTTAATCTATATCCATATCCATATCTATCGATTTTATGATTTACTACCCATATTCAAATCCATTGGGTTGTTTGGATTTTTAGATATCTATCGAGTTGTATAGCACATAAAAATATAACTTTTAAATTTATTCAAAAAAAATTTCTAAATAGAAAATATACAGAGCAGGTTTTAGCGAACACTCCAAATCAAAATTACTTTAATAATAATAAGTCAAGATTTTGATTTGTATGTCTTAAAAAACTATAACATTGGAATAATAAAAATCATAATATCTAGTACAAAGACAACATACATTTTTCACAATTAAGAACTGGACCAAAGACTGAAATAATTAAAGCTTTAAATTGTCTTTGCGTGAACTTCACAACATTCAAAACTCCATCTCCATATCATTTGCATTATTATCATCCTATAAGAAAATAAAATATGATGAAATACGTGAGGACTGAGGAATAAAGTAGAGATTTTAAAGTTATTTATTCTAAAAAAATATTACTATTTTATTATATTTAACAATAAATATTCAAGAAAAAATATAGAAAATAAAGTTAATAAACAACGGGTTGAGTATGGGTATCCATCGGTTCAGGTTGCCACTAGACCCATATCCAAATTCATATCCACATCCATTTAAAATATATTTTTTAGCCTCCATATCTATTTTTTGAAGTCAAGTAGTGCAGATATTAATCGGGTTGAAAACTCACTGCCATCCCTAGTCCCTTAATTTACGCTTTTATTTGTTTGTTACAAATTAAATTTCATTGCAATATAAAAGGTTGTTATATGTATATATTAAAATAACAAATGTTGCAGTTTTGTATAAGTAAGGTTCAAAATACTTCTCCTACAAACTATAACTTTTGAGATTGGTGGTCTCCGAGCTCTCGGCATGAGTCTGATGACTTACCCTATGTCATGAGTTCGATTCCCTATATCTGAAGGAGTGTTCATTAGTTATTCTGCCAATAAGCGGATACGCAGTGGTATAAGTAAGGTTTGCAATACTTTCCTCATAAGCTATAACTTTTGGAATCAGTCGGAAAATTTTTCATTGATTTGAATGTTTCGAAATTGAACGTTTTGAAATGTTAGAATATGTTTTATATTTTGTTATAAACTTGACGTTGAGATTTAAAATATACTTTAGTTAAAATTTAATATAAACATTTTTATATTATTAGATAAGTTGTTCAAGGTATCATAATTTATTAATTCGTAAATAAAATAAAGAATTATGTAGTTCTTATAAAAAGCTATATATATTTTTTTCCCTTCCCAACGGTTGCATCAAGGACAAAGAGTTTATAGTAAACTAATCAGCCCATACGTTGATGGCAATAATTGTAAATTAATGCTTTGTAATCAGCCCATACATAGCGTATTCCATGTATCCACGTTTCCATCCAATAAAGAATTTATAGTCAAATTTCAGAAAACGTCAACAATAAAGAATAAATAAAAATGGAAAGAAACTTGCTAATTACTCTCTATTTTTTAAAGTGGATATGTTGTGATTTAGCCTTATCAATCTATATTTCAAATTTTGTGATTTTCACGATAATGTTTTACTTTAATGTAATCTCTATGTTCATTATCTAAAATAAAATAAATATTAATTTTTCTATTTAAACTCTAAAATATATCCATAATAAAAGAGATAATTCTAATTAATATATCAAAGGAACATCTTATCAACGACAAACTTAAATAATAATTTAAAAAATTAAAATAATTTTAGTCTATTGATTACTAATAAATTCAATTAAAATTATAATATCTTTAAAATACATAAATTTCAAATAAAATTTTATTTAATTAAATTATATTGTACATAAAACTCCAAACGAGGTTTGCTCAGTGGCCCACACCGAACATTCACTACCAAAACAGAAGCACAGAACTTTCGTTCTTTAATTTGGCCGTGATTCCAGAATTATCCCTACATGTAGTGCCAAAATGACCGACGTTATGCTGATAATTTAGCATCGGAGGTTAGGGTATGCGGGACAATCTGGGATTTAAATAAGGGTAAAATAGTGAGTGAAGTAAAAGAGCATGGGAAGAATCCCCCCAACGAGGGAATCGAGAGGGCGTGACAAAAGCAACTACCGCATATCACTATCCCGTACAGTGGATACTGATTGAGGTTTGATAGGCTGCGGACGTACACACTAGAAGGGAATCTGATCAGCACGTCAATAGGTGTGGGGATAGGGAAATATTCATAGGTTCCAGGATGGACGGCCGTAATATCGAGTAACACTGATGAGAATTTGGGTTGGATTATACTTCCCCCGGGACTAGATTACGTTATAAAGTAACAGCTGATATCACGCTCACTTGATTTGCTACGAGATTTTAACGCTTACCGAGAAAAAACTGCCCCTCTCGGTCTCGGGTTCTAGGGTTTTGGTCGCTTGTTGAGGTGTTTAGTGTCGGTCGTGTGCTATACTTTTGGTTGCAGTGCTGAGATTTCTATCTTTTGTTGGTGCTTGAGGTAATGCTTTGATTTGCTTCACTGGATTTTGATTTGCTGGTTTTGTGATCGCCGGCGTCGTGTTCTGTCTGTTTATTTTTAAATAATGCAGCTCCGTTTTCTACTCTATTTTGGGTTATTTTGGCCGTTTATGTGTTCTCTCTTTTTCAGCTAGTATAGAGGCTGAATATATGTGCTCTAGGCCTTACCCTAACTATTAGCAGAGATGTTGTTAAGATGTTCTCTTTGTACATGATTGAAATAACCAGTAATAACTTATAATGTTCGTTTTCAGCCTTTTCAAAATATTTAGTCAATATTTGACAGTAAAATATGCTTGCATGTTGCTTTCGTTTGTGCATTAGTTTTAAAGTTTTCTCGATTTCCTTAATCACTGAAGCGATTAAATTTCGTATTTGTTATGATAAGATCTAGTCTGGCTACTTGTTATGGACATTATACCTTGCGCTAACTTCTTCCTGGAATTCCTTCGTGCTTTTTTCTTTGTGTTTTTAGGTTATAGTTTTGTCTTTTATGTAGTTCTAATGGAATGGTTATGTACTGTAGCAATTTAGCATTTATTCCCAAGTATACTTTTTTTAATGATTTCGTTTTCCTATTTTTTTCTATTTTTGTTTAAATGTTTTTGTTACTTGCAGGCTATGGAATCCTTTGATGCTGATGGAAATGGTTCAGAAGATGCCCTACCACCTCCTCCACCTGTTCCACCAAATATAGTACCGGAGACAGTAGCGAAGAAGAAGGATGTACGGGTTCTTGCTCTGTTCTTCGTCTTCTTCTTATGGCATCTGCTTCTTCTATCGAGAACAGCAAGCCCAGTACTATGGGGGATTTTATTTTGCTCTTGCTGTTTTAGATGGACCGAAATCAACTCCCTCTGTCATCTTCTAGTTGTTTTGGACTCCTTTTTATTCTCCCATTGGACTCTTGTCCTCTGCTTTTGTTAGCAGTCTCTTGACATCTTCTTTTCCATTTTCAATCTACGAATGCTAACCAATTTTTTGGCTCAAGGGCAGTCAAATTTTTTTGGGTTTTTATCGGCGATCACACACAGGCAGGACTAGTGGTTGATCGGAGTCATCGATCCATATGGTAAGGAGCAGATCGTCGTCGTCGGTGAGGAAAAGGAATGCTTTAGAAGATGCACAGAGTTTTTCATCAAAACAAGGATGCCACTGAGTCTTGATCATTCATTGGGTTTTCTTTTTCCTTTTTCTTTTTAGCTACATATTTATAAGCTTGTCTTCTGGTGAAATGTATAGAGATAATGGCCATGTGTCTGGGAAGGTATTAGTCTATCGGAATCCTGGCTTACATGTCAGAGATGTGCATATTATGACGGCTACTTACGTGAAAGGTTTAGAAGATTATGCTGGAAATGCTAAATATGCTATATTCTTCCCACGTAAAAGACCAAGGTCTCTGGCAGATGAACTTGCGGGAGGTGACTTTGATGGTGATATGTACTTCATGTCAAGAAATCCTCAGGTAACAATTTATGTTCCTTTTATTTTATGCTTCTGAATATTACTGCTTTCATATGTGATATGCAGTTAGCTTTTTGTTTCTTGCTCTGAATATTCTAGCTTTCGTAAGTGATAAGCAATTATATTTTTGTCTTGCTCTGAATATTCTTGCTTACGTATGTGATATGCATTTCACATCATCTGTGTGATGATTATTATTGTGTCCAGTATCTTCCAATTGACAATTTTATGTTATATACAATTAAAATAATTGTCTTGAATTTAGATGTGAAATATGCATGATTAAAATGTTTTATCATCATTGCTAATTTGACTGAAAGCAGTGGTTGTCTTCACCTCTGTGTGGAAGCAAACGTAGGTTAAATTTTTCTACATTTCAGGCAATTTTCCCAATTAAAATTTTCTGCAATGCTTTGTCTTAACTACCTGCAGCATGTTCAAACATTGAGAACCGTATAAAGTGTATGCATTGCAGCAAAAATGAATCCTATAAAATGTGGGCTGTACGGTTATTCTTTAAGATCATAAAATGTTTGTCATTGTGGGGCTTGTTTTATCCATCTTTTTGCTTGCACAATTAGCATTTATTTCAGGATGTATGGGCACTTGAATTGATCGATTTTTTTATTGATACTTTTGTACCAGAATTTGAAATTGTGCATAAAACAGGGGAATTTTTTTGTGTGGTTCTTATCTCACAGTAAGTTCAAAGATAAAGCATCTAGTTTTGATATGTCTTCAGTTACTGGAGACTTATAAACAGAGTGAACCTTGGACTTCTTCTTCTCCAATACGTAATGTCCCCACCAAAAGGCCTATTGAATTATCTGATGAGAGATTGGAGGAGGAACTTTTCAGACGATTTTTGGTAACTAGGTTTTTCCCGAGGTACGAATTTCATTACATACATGACATATGTTGCTTCTGGTGATGTTTTGTGGAATTTCTTAAAATCTTGTTGCTTTATCGGAAAAGTGAATCACTTGGCGGGCTCAACTTATAATAGCAAGCAATACAGGCTAGTAGTCATATATCAAAATAAGTACCTGAATTAATATGCCTAGGTAATATTTCTATGTAGGAAATATAACATGACACTAAATCCAGTTAGATCACTCTTTAACATATTGCAACATATGTAATTTTGTATTCTTTCTGAGTAGTTTAGCTTTCTGGTCACAGATTTCTTCTAACCATGTTTTGCATTCTGCTCCCAGTTACACTGTGGGACTGGCAGCTGACAGCTGGCTAGCAATGATGGACCGATATTTGACGCTGGGGGAACTTGATGCTGCTGAGAAGAATGTTTTGAGGATGAATATGTGCCGGTTGATTGATTTGTATTATGATGCTCTGGATGCACCTAAAAGTGGAGAAAAGGTTAACTCTTTTCTGCTTTCATCTGCAGATGAAGAGTTTCTCCTTGTATATTTACTGTATCATTAATCATGAGTGCTGTTAGCTGCAGATTGAATCTCCTGTGAGATTACTACTAACTATAATCCTAATATGTGCCCCTAGGATTTATCCTGAAGTCTACCTTACCTGGAATGTTTCTTTCCCAGCGTCGGAAATTCCTGCTCTTATTGCTGATCTGATGTTGACTCTAACGGATGCCTTTAAAAATTGAACCAGAATGTTAAAATATGAGAAGCTGGTTGCAAATCCCCGATAAATATGCATTAAATGTCTTGACTACGAGGAAACTAGGTTGTAAACAATCAGAACATGCATTCTTGAGTTATATTGGTTTTGCCGAATTCGTTTTAGTGGTTGCATATCTCATGTTTCATTTTGACATCCAAGCTAGGGACTTCCATTGCCCTTGGGGATGTAATATTTGTGATATCTTATGCACCTAAAGAAAGACATTGTAGTATTTATCAATCGGCATAAGTGTTGCACGTCATTTTAGTTCTAATGATTTATGGCTTTGTTGGATAGTTGGACAAGACTAACTGAGTTAGGTTTAGATTATCTTTGGTACAAGTTACTCAAATATTGAACTGAATGTAATCACAGATATATTGCTTTGCCCTTCCTTTATTTGGTTGTTCACGAAAGTTTTCATGTAATGGAATTTATATTGGGTAATATTCCTTTTAACAACATAATTATAATTGCCTACTTGATCAATACTTGGTGCTATTCTGTACATTTTTTTAATTAAATTGTAGCCTCAATTCTGCAACAGTTCATGTTAAATGAAAACCTCCAGGCCTTAACTGTTAAGAATTTTTGCATACAGACTTTTCAACAGGAGTGCAGTATTCTAACTATAAATACCTTCATATAGTTTCGTACATAAGATGCCCAAATTAAATGCAAAGCAGATTATTTTACGATATTGGTTGTTTGTTTCACACAGGAGTTACTTGTTCCTTTTGGTATATATGGACAGCCAAAAAAACTGCATTCGCATTGGCCTTTGGAGTGGCTTCTTTTCTTTTGTATCTACTTTTTATTGCCTGATATTTAAGTAATCTTGTCCTTTGCTTGCAGGTTGAAATTCCTGAAGAATTGAAGGCTGAATTATTTCCACACCATATGGAAAGGGGAGACAGATCGTACAAGTCTACTTCTGTTTTGGGGGAAATTTATGATGAGGTCAAATCATATGAAGATGACGCTGATTCCAAGATGATTGGTAAGAAGAATCACACTCACTAAGTGATACTTTAAACTTCGTTGGATGATTTGATTCTGTCTTTAGATGAAATGCCTTTCCATGGATCTTTCTTTTAGCCTGATTATTTAGGCCTTTATGGTCATCTGTTTCTAATTTGTCAGAAGTGTGGAAACTCCCTCTATTTGATCAAGAAGTTTCCAATTCAAGCCTTGCGAAATGGAATTCCTTGTACGAACAGTATAGGCAAGAGATGAGTGCCGCCTGTGAGCTCAATAATAAAGAGATAAAGAGTGGAGCTGCAGATGATATCTACCACAAATATAACGAGGTCCGTTCTTTGGCTATATTTCTCTACTTTCCATAGTCAACTTCAAATTTGGTAACTCCCCTTAACACTAACTAT
>JANZLC010000201.1:5394791-5411722 GCA_026413385.1 Erythroxylum gracilipes
GAAAGCCTCCTCCAATAGCTTCTTGTCTTTAAATTTGTAACCCAGAATTTGTTCCAGTTCATCAAGACTCGCGGCTAGTTGATGAGTTGATTCAGCCTCTAACATCGAGCTGTTGTTCTCTTCTTGTTCCATATCGTGAACGGTTTCTTCGATTTCTAGGGTTTTTGTAATGGCCAGTTTTATTTAGAAGTTTGCACAAAAACACAAAATTATTAGGTTTCGTGTCGACTGTCGTGAATATGACTTTGCCGGCTTCTGACGGCCTTGCCATGGGTCGGCCCAAAAATACAAAACAAGTATGCGTTTATATAGGGTACAGATCTTCTGTCCCACTAACCCTGGCCCTATTCTGTCCCACAACAAAACATCGACGTACGTTTTCGTTTAATTTAAAACAGCTTCCACCTTGTCTTTCACCCAAGCTTCCACCTTGTCTTTCACCCAAGCCAAGCCGAACGTTTCCACTGCCTAATGGAAGCCAACGTCTCCTCCTCTTCCTGAAATTTGCTTCCCGCTTTGTTTCTTCGATCTTGCTCTTAGATCCGTCTTCTCTCTTTGTTCTATTACAACCGCCCTTCTTCTTCACAGAAAGACACTCTTTCTCTTTCTCTCCATCAACTACTCACGTACTCTGGGTTTTGGTGGTCTGAGTTTAAGAAAATAGGTGCTTTGACCACTTTTCTGGATCTGGTCTTCTGGGTTTTGGTTGATTGGAGACTGATTTAAGAAAACAGATCCTGCTCTTTTTGATTTTGCCTGGAAATATATAGAAGTGTTTCTGAACGGTTTTGGTCTTCTGGGTTTTGGTTGATTGGAGACGGATAGCTCGGAGGAAAGAGTTGTTGTTGTCATCATGGTCGGTGGATCCACCAAAGGTATGGAATTTGTATGAAATTTCTCATTTTCTTTGTATTTATGTGACTTCGATTGACTTTAGGCAATTTTAGAGTTTCAGTTATGTTGCACTTTCAAGCCTTGTTAAACCCACTCTTTGTTCTTGTATTTTCACTTCCGTCTTGTTAGCTGTTGAATATTCACCTTCCATACCACTGGTTTCTAAGGTTCCAACTATTATTCTTGGGATGGATGTCTCCCATGGCTCTCCTGGGCAGTCTGATATTCCATCAATTGCAGCGGTAATTTGCTTAATTTCACATGGATTTGATCCGTTTGATGGTTTTTTAGTTCATCGATCGATTTGGTTTAATTTTGCTGGTTGTGTAATTTTTGCTGTTTGTAATTATGTAAATATATAATGATACAACTTTGAGGTTTTTCCTTCTGTGTTTCACACTCACGGGTATTACTTTTAAACACGTAAGGTGGTTAGCTCCAGGCAGTGGCCATTGATTTCACGATATAGGGCATTTGTGCATACTCAGTCCCCAAAGGTTGAAATGATAGACTCTCTATTTAAGCAAGCGTCTGACAAGCAAGATGATGGGATCATCAGGTCTGAAGTCTGTATTTCTTTATACCAGTTGTTGAACAAATGGTGGTTTTCGATTTTGTGAAACTGACGAACTACTACAAGATTTGTATTAACTCTTAAGCACTGTCGTTTTATGCCGTAGTTAATGTCTATTTCATTTTCAGGGAGCTTCTGTTGGACTTCTATACGAGTTCAGGGAAAAGGAAACCTGATAAAATAATCATATTTAGGTATATTTTGTACTCTCTCTCCCTGGAGCCCGCACATGTCAACTCTGTATTTTTTCTTTGTGTTTTCTCCAATGACAATTGCTCTATTCTGTTAGATGATTCCTTTGAAGGACAAATTTATTTGTCACACATTTTGTTTTTTTTGGCTTGTATATAAACGTTTCATCCCTTCCGTTATTTATGCTTAATCAAAATACCATAGGTAGAATTAGTTATTTATGCCCAATGGGCTGCTTGATGTCCATTTGAAGTATCTTTGGTGGTCTTCCAAATTTTTAAGCCAGTTCTAAATTTTGGTTGGAAACTAAAGCTTTGTTACAAAGTAGTACTAACATGACGTCTTACTGAAGCTGGTAGAAGTATGGAGGCATCATAATGCTTCTGCCTACTTAAGTTTAAATTAAACTGTCTATTTAGCTATGGATTCTGGCCACTGCTTTTTGTTTCAACACATTTTTGGCTATTTGTTCCTAATACATATGCTCTTGGATTAGGGATGGTGTGAGTGAATCACAATTCAATCAAGTTTTGAACATTGAACTGGACCAGATAATTGAGGTTTATTCAATATCCTTTGTTGTGTTCATTTCATTGCTATCTTTAATGAAGTTTAAGTGACAAAACATCATTTAAATTTGCAGGCCTGCAAGTTTCTTGATGAGACTTGGAACTACAAATTTGTTCTCATTGTTGCGCAGAAAAACCAGGACACCAAATTCTTCCAGAATGCATCTCCTGATAATGTTCCACCAGGTGAAACTCTTCATTGTTTCTTCCGTATTTGAATTGACCTGAAATTTGGTGATTTCTCCCATTTCCAGGTACTGTCATTGACAGCAAAGTTTGCCATCCACGGAACAATGATTTCTATCTCTGTGCACATGCTGGAATGATTGTGGGTAATCTTAATCATTTTCTGGTGCTGCAAAATTTATTATAATTTATTGGCTTTGAAATTAGTGTACATTATAATACAAATTTTTCTTTAATTCTTTTATTTTGTTTTCATGTTTTCTAATTCTGAACGTTAAATCTAACAAATAATTGTCAAGACTGATTTCTATGCTTGCTTAATTATCAGGGAACTACAAGGCCTACACACTACCATGTCCTATTAGATGAGGTTGGGTTTTCTTCAGATGATCTTCAAGAACTTGTTCATTCTCTGTCGTATGTGTAAGTATTCTCTGTAGTAGTAGCTCACCAAGGCACTCCTCCATTCTGTTGATGATGAGTCTATCTCTCTGGAGCAATTTTCTCTGAGTTCGTCATCATTTTTGCAGGTACCAAAGAAGCACAACTGCCATTTCAGTGGGTAAGTCGAATATTTGGTCATGCTCTGGTCTTAATATTTGTTTGATCCCACATCTGATATATACACGTATATATATTCTTGTTCCATGCAGTTGCACCGATATGCTATGCCCACCATGCAGCTAGTCAGGTGGGACAGTTCATGAAGTTTGAAGAGACTTCTGATACATCCTCCGGCCATGGTGGGATGACATCTGCTGGACCAGTCCCCGTCCCTCAGCTGCCCAAATTGAAGGATAATGTGTGCAATTCCATGTTTTTTTGTTGAGCCTCGTCATTTCCAGCCTTGTCATTGCACATAGTTTTCAACTCGGAAGTCTCTAGTTACCGGGATTAGCTTTTCGTAGTTTAAATTGTTGGTGACACCTCCCCTTTGCTCAGTGTCGTTTTGGATAATGCTCTTTTGTCATAGTTTTCAGCTCGGAAGTCTCTGGTTACCGGTATTAGCTTTTCGTAGTTTAAATTGTTGTTGACGCCTGCCCTTTGCTCAGTGTCGTTTTGGATAATGGTCTTTTGCCTGTAAGTAAGCGCTGATAAGCAAGGGTTACTTCAAACATAAGCTGGTTTAGTTGTTTGTGCATGTGGGTTGTTTTGCTAGTTTCAGAGATTTACGGGCCTACTCTGTATACAAAGTCAAGGGAGGACGATTCCTTGCAATGTTCTTCATGATTTAAGTTGCACCCTTGGATTAACCCAATGCTTTGCGGAGAATATCAATGTTTTTTGTATACCTAAGAAAACAGCTATCACATGTGCATATGAGTTTCCCAGAAGCACCGTAATACAAAAACTAACTTATTCTTATTCTTATTCTTATTCTTATTATTATTATTATTATTATTATTATTATTATTTTAAATTGAAATATTATTTTTAATATTTTCAATATTATTATTATTATTATTATTATTATTATTATTATTATTATTATTATTATTATTATTATTATTTGCTTAGAATTTGTATGTTTACAAATTATTGCAAGAATTATTTTAAGTTGTGCTAAATTTAAAATCCTTAATGTTTTTCACCACTATATAATTATTAAATATAAGGTCGGTTATTTAATCATTCTTATTATTATTTAATGTAGTTTTAATTTAATTTCCCTGATTATTATAACTGTTAAAAATTATTCTGAAATTTATTGCAGAGTATTTATGACTGATTATATTATATTATATTATTATTATTATTATTATTATTATTATTATTATTTTCCTTATTAATATACAATAGTATGAATTTTCTACTGCTGTTATTATTATTATGAGTATTAATATTATTAATAAAAATGTTTGCTATATTTCAGAACACTATTAAATTTCTTATTCGTATAAAGTGTGGTAATTTAATATAATTTTTCATTATTATTAGTGTTATTGATAATTAAATTTGATATCTATTATTAATATGAAATAAGTAATAGTTGGATATTTTCTTCACATCAGTATTAGCTTTATTATTCTGATTAATTTAATAATTGTTTGAAATCTTCATAAATTGTGTTATTATATTTATTATCAGGGAAAATAATAAATATTGTGAAAATGATATCAAAAATAACAAATGATATGAGGAATTAGCAAATATAAACATAAAATTTATTTGCAGAGAGAAAATAATAATAAGGCATTTAATCAAATAACATAATATAATGAATTCCAATTAGCAGCATTTCAGCAAATAATTGATCAAAAAGAACCAAATTACCAATAACGATGGTAGTCACGATAAAGCAAAAGAAGACGAAAAAAAAGGGCAGCTCGCGAGTGCGAGGCCTCGCACTCGCGAGACATTTAGATTTGGAAAGTCTCTCGATCGCGAGAGATCGCGATCACGAGGTTTGCTGATATGGCCGACATCGCGATCGCGAATGCTCGCGACCGCGAGATTTGCTAATAAGTCAAAATTTGTGATCGCGATAGCTCGATCGCCATCGCGAGACTTTTCGTATTATTACTAAAATTAGTATGGTTATTATATTAAAATCCTTGTTTTTATGTAATGCTCGTTGTCACATTAATATTGATATATTCCGTCTCATTAATTTAATTTGTTGGACTTCTTTTATTTCTGATAATAATATAACATTCCTTCTAATTAGTAGTGGTTTTATTATTATCCTTATTATAGGAAATTATGGTTATTGTTATACATCTTGATTATTATTTTAGTTATTATTATTATTGTTAAATTGATTATTTATTTTGATTTCCATTATGATAAGAAGTTAAAAATATTATAATTAAACTTCGTGTGATTATTATTAAATTTATTGGTGAGTAATTAATATATTAAGAATAATTTTATTAATTTCGTTATTAATATTAAATAAATTATCATTATTATTTCTATTGTTATTATTATTATTATTATTCCTTCTTTTAATTAATTAACTTCTAATTATTTTAAGGGGTAGAATTATTGAATAATTTATTAATGTGATTATTATGATTAGTTTTGCACTTAAGTATATTACTTTATATTAATTAATGTTTTATATTTAACATTATTATAAACACATTTGAATTATTAAGTGTATTTATTTATGTAATAAATATTCTTTTCATTTTATTATTATAATTATTAATAATAATATTATTATTATTAATATGATTATTATGCAATTAATTAATGAAATGAATTTGCTTATTATGATAGATAACAAAAAATTATTGTTAGTTTAAATATTAGAAATGAATATGTGAATTATGATTTTCATTACTATTTTAGTTCAGTAAAACATTTGGGCAAAACGCAAGTATTGTTTAATTCACTGCTGGAAATCAAATTCGCTGTTGGTTTTCTTCTCTATATCTTCATTTCTCACCAGTGAAGTGTCCACTTCTCCATTTCTTGTCCATTTCTTCTCCATTGCTTTTGCAGTTCTCCATTTCGTCAGTTGTAAGTGGGTGAAGTGTGGATTTCTTCCTAGCTAAGGTTGAGGGTTGTCGGCAGTGGAGTGGGGTTGACACCGACTGTATTAGGGTTGTGTTTTTGTGCATTTTCAGCTTTTACCTTGACAATGCCTTGTGGAAGAGTTACACAATCAGAGCAATCCATTGTAGTTGAGGTGAGAGGGGACAATGGTGCAGACATTGCAGCTGTATATGATGCCCCTTTTCTCATTTTCTCAGAGGAAGAAGGTTTAAGGTATAGTGTTCTACGGACTAAAACCATTGAAGTCCCTACATTCTTTAATTTTGATATGCTAGAACAAATAGGGCTGAAAGAGAAATTGTTGAGATTCTGTGAAAAAAGGAGATGGGAACAATTTGTGGGTATTAGTTACCCTGTTTACTGGGAACTCACACTAGAGTTTTTCACTTCTTTGAGGTATGTGTCAAGCAAACCAAAGAAATTTTGGTTTAGATTACGAAGGCAAGTTTATGTTTTGGATGAGAGTGTGTTAGGGCAGTTGTTTGGGCTTGCGGCAAAAGAAGTTGAAGATGGCCATCAGAATTTCTTGTGTAGTGTTTATTGGAAATATTTAACTGATATGGAAGAGTATGACCCTCATGTTGCATCAAATGCACACATTCTTAATCCAGAACGGTTTCTTGTGCATAAATTCATGTGTGGTGCTGTCTTTGGGAAAAGGCAAAGTACTAAATGCTCGAGGAAGGACCTGTTTTTATTATGGTGCATTGATGCAAGGATTAAGCCGAACGTTGATCCAATTAGTGGGCAGAAAGGGAAATAGTTTAGGAATGGGATATTTGGCGACAGCTTTGGCGCAACAATATGAAATTGATGCCAGCCAACTAGTCATCCTAGACTATCAATATTTTGATGTGCAATACTTAAAACATTCTGAGATCATAGAACGGAACAGCATACAGCTCCGAGATCCTCGCACACAGACAGCAGTGAAGCACAGGTTTGCCAGTGCAGGTTCAAGTTCGGCTGTTCGACCAACAACCGAGTTCTCATCAAGTGAGGATGAAGAGCAACAGCAACCACAACAACGGCAAGGAGCTGGTTGGACGGGGGTGGTAAATGTCATGGGTGACCACCACAAACAAACACTGCAGAGGCTGAGTTGCATTGATCACAAACTGGATCGACTAAATGTGCGAGTGGACCACATTGAAGAGACAGTGGCTTACATGTATGAAAAAATGCACAGGGCTTAGGAGATGCAAGGATTGAACGTGCGAGATCGCATCCCATCCCCTCCGGGATCTCAACAAGGTATGTGAATAGTGCAAGTAAGACATTTGTAATTATGAAGCTCCACTTTTCACTTTCGGATGTGTAATGAAACAAAACCAGAAAAACTCTGAATACAAGATCGTCAGTTAAGTCTCAATTGTCATGTTATGTGTTTTATGTTCCCAGTTGCAAGGTAGTAGTTGAATAGTATAAGTGAAAAGAAGCATTAGTTGAAGTTAATCAGTTTTTCCAACTCCTGAAGCAAGTTTTGTATAAAACCTCATCTTACCAATATACTCATTTTCCATTTAATAAGTGACATCAATCTTACTTTCTCAATCTAGTTGAATTTCGAGAAGTTAATTAGTTCACTGAGGAGTTAGTAGCTAAAGTTCTCTTTACACATTAAGAAGTTTGTAAAACTAATTTGCACTGTTCCATGTCGAATACAGCAGTTGAGCAACATTAAGTTTTCAATATACGCAAAACCATTCATCATACATTCACTGATTTGTGAGAGATATCAGCTACAATGTTGGTGGTCCATCATGTTGGGATGAATTGTTTTGTCAAACCCTACTATGTTGGAGGTAGATGAATCTTTCCATGGTAATCAACCTGAAGACGAAAAGAAGAGTGAAAATCAGGTTGAATCGTCCTAGACTTGTCAGAAAACTGAAGTTGATGATATTGGGCATAATTCATGGCTGCATGGTTCAAGGAAATGAAGATCAATTCCAGATGAGAGAAATTCAATAGAAAAAGGGAGACAAGGGCAAGATGAAACCAACGACAAAGAATTGAAAATGTGCATATTGAAGGAAAGTTCAGAATTTGCAAGAATGAAAAATGAGATGAAGAGATGCAGAGCAAGAGGAATGGACAAGCTGAAGGAAATCAAGTTAGATTAATTAGCATAATCAAGAGTTGTTAGAGTTAAGCAAAAAGGCAACTGGTCCATGCATCAAGCATTTCACTCTCATCGCCTGACAATCAAATTTGGATGTTTGCATTTTATTGTCTGAAGCATTAAAGGCTGTTGAAGAATTCAGATTTCTGTTTTTGCAAAGAAGACAAATTTGTTACTTTTGTGGTTTGCCAAATGAACTCCATACATGTACTAGACTAGCTTTTACATTTAGTTCTTGTTTTTACCTTTCAGCCATTTAGAAAATTGAATCAGATGTGTTGGAGCATATATGGAGCTCATGTTTTACTTTTCCAGCAAGAGTGTATTGAAAAACCACAAAACATCAATACAAAAGTTCAGATCAACTTTCAAGTTTATTCATGTTAAGCTTGTCTTATTTTTCAAATACACCAAGTTGAGTTATAGTAGTAGTGATTGAAAATTCTGTTATGTCGTTGAAGAACCTGTAGCAGGTTCAGTGTTAGTCTTGAGTTCGATAATTTCAAGCAATACACAAATTTCTCTGTTTTTCAGTTTCAGCCCTTACTTCATCAAGTTTTAATATTAGTCCATTTTTTAGATGTTATCTGAGTAGTATGCAGCTTCACAGAATTTAAGCATTTTACGGTAGAGTTGGTGAAACAAAATAGAGAATGAAAATTTGCAAATCACCAGCAGCTTCATTTAATTCTCGCTGATAGCCAAATCTTCACAAATACACCAAATTCTTACAAACACTTTAACACAACTATTGAGTTTTATTTACATTTTCAGAGGAGCATTGTAGATTGCAAAATCAAACTATCTGCATTCATTCCCTTGGAAGCTGACGTGAACAGTAGAGCTACATTCATATTTCAATATACACAAAAGCATTGACTATATATTAACTAATTTGTGAGAGATTTAACATTCAATTTTGAGAGGAGCATCATACCTTCAGTCCTCAAAATCGAGAAGACTGAAGTTGGAAGATTTTTTCCTGCTGAAGGCTAGCGTGAACAGTTCACGTGAACAGTCGAGCAAGTGTTTGAAGAAAGTTCTGAAACAGCACATCTGATTTGCAGGTTGTGTGGTGAAGGCGCTTTCCTCAATCATTCAAGGGGGCATCTGCAAGACATCGTACATTCAGATGACAAAATCGAGGAGACAGAAGTTGCAACATTTCTCTTCTTGTGAAAGCTTGCGTGAACAATGGACAAAGTGGTTGATTATTTGCTGCAACAGACTTCTAGCTTGACAGGTTATGTGCTGCATGTGCTTTCTTCAATCCGTCGCGAGCGCCATCTTGAAGAATACTCCGGTTCGTTGTTGCCGAGGGATTTAGCAGCTCAAAGTGTCGTTGACCTGTATGTGTAGAGATTTAATTTTGTGCATAACTAACTGTGTAATTAGTTAGAAATTAGTTACAGAATTAGTTTCTCTAGCTGTATATATTTAGCCCCTTGTACAGTGGTATTCAATAGATCGAAAGAAATCATTCTTTCAGTCACTCTGTTTACATATTCTTTCCTTAGCTTTTCTTTCTCAACAGTATGCAGTCCATTGTTAATCCCAATACAAGTACTAACAATTACAGAATCAAACCTAAATACAACCTTTTTCTTCTTATTGGAGATGCCCTTCTCCGTCTGTTGGCTCCCTTGCGCTTAATCGTGCGAGTGTGAATCCAATTGTTTTTTTCCTTTCCCAGTCTATTGGATTCCTTCCTCCTTCTGGCCATTCTCCTCAAAGTTTCGTCCACCTGTATGCAATCCATTGTTAATCCCAATGCAAGTTCTATCAATTACAGAATCAGACCATAATCCAACCTTTTTCGTCTTATTGGAGATGCCTTCTCCTTCTGTTGGTTCCCTTGCAGTTAATCGTGTCAGTGCCAAGCCAATTGGAATTATTATTGCTTTGCCAGTCCGTTGGAAGTAATCATCCTTCTGGCCATTCCCCTCAAATATAACTATATGCAGTCCATAGTTAATCCCAGTGCAAGTTCTAACAATTACAAAATCAAAACAAAATCCAACCTTTTTCTTCTTATTGGAGATGCCCTTCTCCTTCTGTTGGTTCCCTTGCTGTTAATAGTGTCAGTGTGATTCCAATTGGAAATTTTTGCTTTGCCAGTCCGTTGGAAGTAATCCTCCTTCTGGCCATTCCCCTCAAATATAACTGTATGCAGTCCATAGTTAATCCCAGTGCAAGTTCTAACAATTACAGAATCAAACCAAAATCTAACCTTTGTCTTCTTATTGGAGATGCCCTTCTCCTTCTGTTGGCTCCCTTGCGGTTAATCGTGTCAGTGTGAATCCAAATGTTTTGTTGCTTTCCCAGTCCGTTGGATTCCATCCTCCTTCTGGCCATTCTCCTCAAAGTTTCGTTCACCTGTATGTAGTCCATTGTTAATCCCAGTGCAAATACTAACAATTACAGAATCATTATTAACGCAATTCCAACCTTTTTCTTCCTATTGGAGATGCCCTTCTCCTTCTGTTGGTTCCCTTGTGCTTAATCGTGTCAGTGTGAATCCAATTGTTTCTTTGTTTTCATAGTCCGTTAGATTCCATCCTCCTGCTAGCCATTCTCCCTTAAGATGCAATGATTTACATGTGTACCACTTTTGTCTGCAGGAGCTGAGAATTCATCATTACATAAGTCGACTAGGCAAATCAAATCATTAACCTCAGAAGCAGCAGTTTCAAGTAAAGAAAATTTCTCAAAGATCTTCTTGAAGTGATCAGCAACTCCCACAGTCTAGCGAGACTGCCCTTGTGGTGGGACATAAGCAACCACCACTGACCACTTCTTCCCCAACCTACAAGTTCATGTAATAACACAGAATACGACATTTGCATGCCATGCGGCAGAAGCTACACTGGACAACCACACATGATTAAGCCGCAAGTTTTCCATACAACTTAAATAAAAATTTAATGCTATTGCATGATGACTTAACATTATTAAACTACGTACGAAGATTCTAAGGAGTTTGACAACCAAGTTGAGTTAAGCAGAAATGAAGACAATAGAATGATGGCGACAGAGTTTCAATCCAGTTAATTGAATGTCATTATCATTATTGATACTGGCACATAACACACCTGCATGTGAAGATTAAAGTCTGTTGGTTTGCTTAAATGCAAAGCCAACCCAACATGTGTTTTGCTCATAAAATAATACGATATCATCCCTTGCAAATATTATAGAATTAACATAATTATGACCGCAATATATTATCCTCTAAGGTTGGTTTCTGCGTGATATGTGCGTGTAACACCCAAATTCAAACATTGCCCGTTCTAAGGAGATCTCCACTAGTATTTAACTTCCACATTAATCAGAAGTGTAACATTAAATTACAACGTGTCTATAACTAGTGGAGAACTCCGTAGTGAAATAAGTGATGCTTCACAAATTAATGAAGACTATAGTGAGGTAGTTCGTACTTACATGATTATCATAATCATCGTCTACAAATACAGAACTCTGCCCCACGGAGGCAACTCCCACATTTTTCGGTGGAAATACCAAGTGCCAAATTGTTAACATCTTCCAAAGTTCCACAACCAAATGTCTGTTGTGCCTGAACATCATTACGCATGTGAACTAATTCAAACAAAACACAACATGTGATGCAATTATGAGAAAAAATTGAAATTGTGACATAAACTGTGACAGATTTACCATACGTAACTTAGTCATTGGCATTGTCGGTGGGATACGAACACGTACATTCTGTTGACTTGGTCCAACATCATTGACCTAACATGATAGATGATTCATAGTTGACAAACACATTACATGGACCAATTGTCACAACATTAGAAACACCCTTATGTTACTAAAAGAATGCCTGCGGCAATGTTGCATGCTGATGATGACTGTATGACATTGTTAAGTTATCTATATGATAACGTATTGGCTGCAATTTGGAATAGTCATTACCACATGAAAGGTAAAACTTCCCCTTGTCATGCCCCGAAAAAGATAAGTCCCCTAACACAAATTGAGAAATACAACCTCAGATTGTTCTATGCGATGTTGATGGTTGGACCCCAAACTTCTCCAGTCCTTACAAATTGGAACTTCCACCTGCATTAGGTATTTGTCATAGGGATTCAACACATGAGCCGTTGAAATGAACTTGCATAGAACAACCAGGCATGAGCAATGACACTATACCAACCTGTTGTTGTAGTATGGGAGCTTGGCTGGTAGACATACTTTCATATTGCCATGAATTAGCTTCAAATTCCTGCATGCAGTCGGAAAGACCAAAGTAACTTAAAATCATCACGTAACAAATGATATACGGTAGTTCAAAGCAATGTGGTCAAAAGTGGAACCTAAGTATTGGAAAGGGGGGTTACTGTCGAAGTCCCACATTTCTTGGCATTCTTCCTCTTCTTCGAGCTTTTCTCTAGCCCACCCCTTAATCTCTTAGTTGATGTAGGCTTCGGCTTCAATTTGACACCTCTTATGTGCTTCATTTGGCCAAAATTAATGTCCGATTCATTCAGACCATTCACTTCAGTATTTGAGTGTGAGCGTTGGCTTAACACATCATGTTGTCCTATTTGGACATTGCCATCCACTATTTCTTCACCTTCCAATGTGTCATCAACCATGTTCAACATGTTCACCAGATGGTCTTTTACAATTTGGTATGTATCTCTCCTATTTGATGCTCTCGTCACCAACCGCATGCTTAAGGTACACAATTCTTTATACCTTACACTTGCCAGCAGTTTAGGGTTCATGTCAGTTTCAATGACAGTAGACTTTTGACTACCATTCGTCCAACATTTAGCTTTCCTTGTCCACCTTTTCAATATATATTTGCTTGGAATTGTGCAATTGATGTTATAAACCTTCAACACGTATGAACATAAGATGCCAGCAAACTCAAACTTCCCACAACTACAATGTACGTCATCATTAGAAGAATCATGACTGACCGAGTGAGAGTAGCTCTGCCCAGCAACACTAACTTTGTATCTCTCAACCGTTCCATGCTGGCTGCAAAGACTAAAACTATAATCATGACACATATTCCATTGATCTTGGAACCATCTAAAAACTTCGGCCGTGTATACAGTTGCGGCATGTTTTTAAATTTTCGCTGGTGCTGACAATGTTGGACTGTTGACATTATTGTTATTATTATTACAAGTTGTGCTAATCACAATAATAAGAAGAAGAATAGTAAGACGCAAATTAGTAATTATGACAAATTTCATACTAATTATAGAAATTGAAATTACTCATTAATATACTAATTACAATGAATATTACAATTATAATATTATTACTACTACTAATAATAATTATTCTTATAATAATCATAATAATCATTCATATATAATTAGGAATAATAGTCAGTAGAAAATTGATAATTAAAAAATGTTATAACACATTAATTAATAAGACTAATTTGTCGTTATAATTAATTTTTTTCTTCAACATAAAAACGAAAAAATTATATGCATATTTTTTGTCATTCCTTACAATTACATTTAACTTATACAATTTTTTTATTATAAATTATATTATAATCATTTATATTAACTGTTAGTGTTCTTAAAAAATTAAACTTATTTTATTTGTTTTCAATTATGATAACTATAATTTCCTTATCATTTGGTTTTTTAGAAATTATTTCATGTACTAGCTTTTTTCTGTTCCTTTGAGGCAGCCTGCTTGCTCTTAATTGAAGCCAATTTATGTAAGAGAGAAGCGAAAAAATTTATGGAAGCAGAAACAAACACTTTCTTAAATGTCTTCTCCATTCCTTTCAAGCCTGTAAGACAAAAGACAAAGGGATTTCACCAACAAATAACAAACAACTTAATTTCTGGAACAATTATCAATATCCAACTCAACTGTAACTTGTGACAAAGTTATATTACAAGTTTTCAGAATCATTCACACAACACTTCCATGATCACAAGTTGCAAAATATACTCCTACACAACTTTGTTGCTTGCAAAAATCAGTTATCTTCTGGAGGTCCCTGACGCAGTGCCTCAGGCGTTACCGAAGGCTCTGTCGATGGAGATGGAACGTGCAGTCCTTGCATCTCCCAAGACTTATGCAATTTATCGTCTAAGTATTGCTGATCGACGGCAAAAACATCAGCATGCCCAATCAAAACATTCACCTTCTCCTTCAATTGTTCATTCTGCTGCTTCAATTGTTCATTCTGTTGCTTGATTTCATTATTCTGCTGTTTGATTTCATCCAGCTGCTCCTGTGTTTTTCTGTTGTTTTCAACCAGCAGTGTGTACAACATTTGCAAATCAGGTTGCCCCACTTGTGCTTCTGCTTGTGCTTGTGCTTGTGGCCGCTCTTCCTCAGAATCCCATGGCATACCGTTATCACTTGAAGCTCCAGGTGCAACCCTGTGCTTCAATGTTGTACGTGTGGAAGGATGTCGCAACTGCATTGTGTTGTCGTTTATTATCTCGGCCCGTTTCAAGTACTGAACATCAAAATACTGAAAATCCAGCATGATTAGGTCACTAACATCAATCCTAAAATTTTCAGCCAAAGCAGTCGCTAAATAACCCATTCCCAAATTGTTCCCCTTTCTCCCCACTGATTGGATCAAAGTTTGAGAAACATAAGCGAACATGTTTGGCTTATGGCTATGATCGATGCACCATAATAAGAAAAGCTCCTTCCCCGAACATTTTGTACTTTGCCTTTTCTCGAAAACAGCACCACACATGAATTTATGCAGCAGCAACCGTTCTGCACTAAGAATTTGTGCATTTGATGCAATATGCAGATCATATTCATCTAAGTCAGTTAAATATTTTCAATACGTTCTAATGGTAAAAGACTGATGCCCATCATCGACTTCTTTTTTAGCAAACCCAAATAAAAACCGTAACAGATTGTCATCCAAAAAACATACCTGCCCTTGTAATCTAAACCACAATTTCTTCGGTTTGCTTGAGACAAACCTCAAAGTTGTGAAAAACTCAAGTGCGAGGCCACGATATACAGGGTAACTAATTCGCACAAAATGTTCCCATTTACCTCTCCGACAGAATGTCATCAATTTATATGTCAACCCTATTTAGTCTAGCACAGCAAAATTAAAATACGTAGGAACTTCAAAGCTTTTCGTTCGAAGTTCACTATACCTCTCTCCTTCTTCCTCTGAGTAAATGAGAAAAGGGGCATCATACACAGCTGCAATGTCTGAAGCATTCTCCCCTCCCACCTCAGCTATGATGGTTTCCTCTGATTTTTTAGCTCTTCGAGGGGGCATTGTGACGATAAAAGCTGCAAAATTGAGAAATAAAGATTTGAAATGCTATCGGTGGCTTCAACCCAACTCCCCTCTTGTAACCCTCTGCGTGAGATAGGAAGAAGTCGACTCGTCACCGACTAACAACACACAGTGTGGCGAAAAGCGGGGAGAACGCTGGTGACAAATGAAGAAAGGGAGGAGAAAACCTAATTAGAATTTGAATTGAAACAGTGAATTGCAAGCGTTGCGTTTTGCCTAAATGTTTTATTGAAATCAAATATTAATGAATATTTTAATTCAAATATTCATTTATAATATTTAAACTAAATTTTTTAATCTATCCTAATAAGAACATTAATTGAATTAATAAATTGCATCATAATAATAATAGTAGTAGTAGTAGTAGTAGTAGTAGTAGTAGTAGTAATAATAATAATAACAAAATTAATAGCAAATTAATTACATAAATAAATACACTTAATAATTCAAATGTGTATTTAATAATGTTCTTCTAATAATAAACGTTTTTAATAAAAATAATTCATGTTTTAATAATAACTAATATACTGAAGTGCAAAACTAATAATAATAATCACATTAATACAATAATTACGAATTGTAAACCTTAAAATAATAAGAAGGTAATTAATCAAAAGAAGGAATAATAATAATAATAATAACAATAGAAATAATAATCATAATAAATGTAATATCAATAAGGAAATTAATAATAACAATAATTAATATATTTAATACTGACCAATAAATTACATAATAATTACAAGAAATTTAATTATAATATTAAAAAGTTATTATAATTATGGAAATAATATTACATTATAAAATTAACAATAATAATTATTCTTGTTAATAATAATGACAACAATAATAATCATAGAAATAATAATAATAATAACAATAACAAATGTAATATCAATAACAAACTTAATAATAATAATAATAATAACAAATGTAATATCAATAAGGAAATTAAAATAAATAAATAAATATAAATATAATAAATACAGAACAATAAATTACATAATAATCTAAATTTAATAATTCCATTATTACAGTGATTATCATAATCGAAATACAAATAAATAATCTATTTAACTATAATAATAATAACTAAAATAATCAAAAAAATGTATAACAATAATAATAATTCTTATAGTAAGGATAATCATAATAATTGTAATAATGAGAAGGAATTTTATATTATTAATTTAATAATCTCAACAAGTACATTAAATAATACAGAGGAAGTTAATTTAATAACAATACTAATAATAACAATAAAAACAAAACCTGCTCACTGGGAAGAATAAGGGGACCTCGCAATGGCGAAATTGGCCATATAGGGCCATCTCACGATCACGAAACTAGCCAATTTTGGCGGTCTCGCAATCGCAAGCGCTTGCGAAACTCGCCAATTTTGTGCTCGCGATCGCGATACTGTCCAAATTGAGGCAGCCTCGTGACCGCGAGGTCTCACACTCGCAAGCTCCCCTTTTCTCCTCCCCTTCTTCGTCTTCTTCTTCTTCTTTACTATTACTATCGTTATTGCTAATTCCTTAAAATTTGTTCAATTATTTTATGAAATGTCGGAAATTGTTATTCATTATATTATGT
>JANZLC010000201.1:5442744-5461862 GCA_026413385.1 Erythroxylum gracilipes
ACTTGGCCATCAGAGAGAAGGTGGTGGTGCAGAACTTTTGTGAGTTTCAGCAGCTGGTTGAAGCAGCTTTGAGAGTGAAGAATATAGAGAACATCAAGAGTGCAGTGAACAAAAAGAGAAACGGCAGAGAGCAGTTCATGAGAGGAGGTGGTACTCCTATGTCTGAGAGGAGTGCCAAGACTTTCTCCGGGCGATATGAGGAGTGGAGCAGTGGGGGAAGCAGGCCTAAACCTATGAGGGCTCCTACCTATTCTCAGCAGGCCTCTACGGTAGGAGGCAACAGGAAGGGCGAAAGGTACAAGTCAACCGCCCCTAAGTGTGAGCATTGTGGCCATTTTCATGGTGGAGAGTGTTATCGATTGATCAGAGCTTGTTTCAACTGTGGGGAAAAGGGACACATAGACAGAGAGTGTCCAAAGCCGGACAGAAGAGAGGGATTACAGATGCAAGCTCCTAGGAGAGCAGAGATAGTGGGACAGAGGACCGTGACTGAAGTGGGTAGTTCCGATGCAGTTAGGAGGGTGAATTCTCCAGAGAGGCCCAGAGTGCAGGCACCAGCCAGGGTGTTTTCCATGACCAGAGAGGAGGCTGCAGCCGCACCCGAGGTTGTCATGGGTATGGGTCGATTGTTTGATTCAGCAGTATATTTGTTGATTGATTCTGGTTCCACGCATTCGTTTGTTCCTGCTAGTATGCTTCTGTATGGTGTAGATCCAGAGATTCTGGATAACTTTTTGGTTGTGAGTACTCCTTTAGGGAGGAAAGTGGTGATTAGTCAGGTGTTTAAGGGCTGTGAGCTCTTTATTGAGGATGCTAGACTGGTAGTGGATTTGCTACCTCTAGACCTACAGGGGCTAGATGTCATTCTGGGTATGGATGCCTTGGAGAAGTACATATAACCCAGCTATCAAAATTAGAGATTGATATGAAAAGGAGTTCTAACTATTACAGAAAATTAATTAATAAATACTAGTGGATCCTTATCTCTTTATCTGTTAACATATTAAAACAATAACACACACAAAATTGAAGTTCAAGAGTATATATAACAACTGTTAATAGAGTATATAATAAAGTTCTATTCTAACTGTTACAGAAAACACAATAACAATGTAACTTGAATAAAACAGAATATTGAACTATCACTACCTTATCCTTATCTCTTAACAGAAACTTGAATAAGACGGTACAAATTAGAACTCTATACAAATTGGAGCTCTATATGATATGTTCTTTCGTTCTCCTCTCCAGTAAGAAAAGCGCAACAACACCAAGCAAAAGAGCAGTACCCGTTCGAAATAAAAAAAAAATTAAATCCCAAATTTAAGAGAAAATACAATAACAATGACAAATCTCAAATAGAAAGAACATAAACATTTCATGGCCGAATAAACCAAAACCTAAACGTGAGGAACATGGGATGGATGTAGACATAATCCCTTCTATCACGGTACTTAATCGCTAAGGAAAGAGTTCGAAGTTGCTTCAACAAGCTTTTTATCTCAGACCAGCTACGAGAGATCTAAGAATCGAAGATTAACTTCATAGTAGCCGCCCAAGGAGATAACGAATAGAAATCGATTTCTACATCTATGGTTACCCCCAAGTATCATATTTACCTACATGCATGGAGGCAATGAGAGATGGTGAAGAGAAGATGGAGAAGAAGCGAGAGAGTCTGAATGAAATCTGAAAGTTTAGTAGCATTAGGTATCTGAATGGTGAGTATTTGACAAACCGGTTAGACCGGTTGCTAAAAAATCAGCTGGTTCTCCCATAAACTGGTCGGTTTTTATACTTAAAAATTATTATATAGAACCGAACCGAACAACTGATCAGTCTGGTTCGGTTTTTAAAACATTGAATATAAGAGTAAGACGGTGCTAAGAACTAGTTACGTATTTAGAGACTAAGAAATTCAATGTACGAAATCTAGATTTTATATTTTTAAAATTATAAAACAGAACATATCTAGTACTATCAAACTTATTTAAGACATTTTAAAATACAAAATAGTTATTATTAAACAAAAATATTCTAAAATGTACATATTTAATTATAAATTATGTCATTATCTTAAACTTAAGAAAATTTAATATTATATCAGTTAATTTTTATTTTAAGTTAATAAATTTTGACATAAAATTTTGGAAAAATAAAACACAATATATTGTATCAGGCAAAGAATCACAACTTCTCAGATTTTGTGATTCACTTCAATTGAGACAGAAAATCACAACTATAATTGTTTAATGCAATAATAAAAATAGTGGGAAGCGTGGATCTTTGGGCAGTTAGCTGCTTCAAACTCACAATAGTTCTAAAAAGGACAAAAAGGTTCAGCACTTTGAGGCACAATTAATCTCAAATTAATGAACCACTCCAATAAAAACATAAGTAAAAGAAGAAGAAAGCAATTAGTTAACAAGCTGTTTGGAAGATTGAATTCAATTCACCTATTTGGAACTAAAAAGAAGCTATGAATTGAATTCACATGTGGATTTAAAACTCACTCTCTTTGTAAACTTAATTCACAGTATAATTCACGTGAATTCAATCCCAAAAGCTGCATCTCTTCTTTTTTAGCGTTGAAACCGAATAATACCCATAACTTTTTCATGCGATTGCCCCATTGAAACTAATTCTTTGCTTTCATCTGCTGTTCAACGTCAAGGAACTGAAACATTTGCCTCCTCTTGTTGACAGCGTGGCACTTTATTAAAAAAAATAATTATGCTATTAGAAGTTTTTTTAGCAAGAACATGAAATTCCTCTTTCTTCAACAATTTCTTAAAAATTTTAATTTCTAAATTTTTTTAGTCTACTTTACGTAACAATTTAATTTTACTTTAATTTAAATTGAGTTTAATTAGTTTAGGTCAAATTCAATAATTATGAGTCTATTTATTTATATTTATATTTTTTGTTTTTTTTTCATTTTTGATAATGAACTTTTTTGTTGATATTATTTATAATGAAATTGATGTTTATAGTTGGCTCTGTATAAATATGAATGTTTATTATTTAATAAGATTATTTTTAAGTCAAGAGTAAATGTGTCATATGAAATAATTGAATTCATTTTGATTGTTTTCCAAACAATGTAATTGAATTCAATTATAATATTACTGGATTTGTTTCAAACAGTGTAAATTGAATTCAATTCAATCTCATTAATGTAATTGAATCCAATTCGTTGATGAATTCAATTTGAAGGTTTCCAAACACCCCTTTAGTTGTTTCGTTTTATCCACATTACTTCTTAGGGAGTATTTGACTAAAAGGAAAGATTTAATTTAGCTTTCTTGATTTAGATTGTCTAATTAGTAAAGAATATTTAGTCAAAAGTTTAGGTTATGGTAGAGTAAAATTTTGAGAGAAACATGTAAAGGAGTATTTTTGCTATTAACTTTCCTTGCAGGTATAATATGACTCAAACCTAAAACGAAAACTTATTGAACTATAAGGAAGTAAGTGAGGAGAAAAAAGTGAGGGTAAACATAGAGTTATTTTGGAACACATCGTGAGAACAATTAGATCACATCCTTATTCAATGTAGTGAGGTGATGGATAAGTTGAATAAACATGAAGCTACCATATATAGTTTTTAACAATTTCATTACATGTATCTACAAGAGTGGATGACTTTGAAGTTTACGATGAGGATGATGATAGTGACTTTGACTACTTAAGGGAGGATGAGTAATATGTTTGAAAGTGAAAAGGAAGTAGATGATGAAGTGTTCAAAGTTTAAAAGGAGGAGGAGGATGAGATGCCTAACTTGGAAGATGCTAATAACAAGGAGTGCATTAAGAGACTTAAAGAAAAAAGGATGTTAGTCACTAGGAGGATGTTGATCATGCAAGTGGGAAAGGATGAAGTAAATAAGGAATGAAAGAAACTCCTCTATATTAGATGTGTCATCAAGGATTGAATGTGTAACATAATGGAGAGAGTTGTACCAATGTGGTTAGTGTGGAGTTGGTGAAAAAGTTAGGGTTGCCGACTATGAAACACCTTGAATTAAAAGTCGTTGAATGAGAGTGAGAATGTTACGATAACAAAACAAGTTTAAGAAGATTAATTAAATATACTAAAATAGCGCTTCTAAACGAGTGGCCCTGATACCATGATAGACTTAATAGAAAAAGAGACGAAGTTTGGTTGAATACCGTCTATGGTATTCTCTTGACTTTTATTCAAATAAATAGATAAATATGTAGCATGATTATAGCTCTAACTGTACAATATAAAGAATGATTATGGTAACTATTACAAGATGATTTACCTCTAATTATAGTTGTACAATATAGGCAAATATACAACAGTTATAACAAAATAAATGTTATCTATATATGATAACACTATCAAATCTCAATATCTTTTTTTAAAGTGCAACAATTTATATTTTAAATATTTTTTGCATTTAATTTTTTTGAATTAATATATTTTCATAAAACAATCCTACTTACTATTTTATCAATATCTAATCTAACAATTCTATTAGCGAGGATGGTACTGTGTTTGTAATTCATTACTGGCAGATGTTGGTAATAATATTGTTCTCCATTTTTACCAGTCTTACTTCTCTTCGACACTCGAACGCCATATTTCATAAAAGCCAACATTTTTACTAGTATTGTTGGGGTTCAGATGGCCCCAAATCCTCTGACCCACATGAATGGATGGTTCAGATAGAAGAGAGACAGGGTAAGGCCAGGGGAAGGGACCAGAGGATCACCGGGTTGAGATGTTCTGTACTCAATACCCGTTTCAACCCTGTTTTGCGTTAAACAAAAAAAGAATTGGTTTTGGATATAAAGTCATAAAATGATGTAATCTTTTCCGCAGAACAAAGCTAGAACAGGTTTTTGGGTACAAAGATCTTGTGCCTTTCTGGAGCTTACCCTAGCTACTTTGTTCCAAATTGGACCAGTCAAATCTCTGCTAGGATTTTCTTAGTGATAGTTACATTCGTCTTTTACGATCAAAAGAATATTTACTGATTATTGAATGATTGTTCTTTAAAAGAATAAAAAACGTCACCAGAAAAGGAACCACTTGCTTTTGAAGTCCAAAATGTCAGCCAAGTCTCAGCCAATCATCTTGAACAGAGCCAACGCACTATAATTTATCAGAAAACTTCACAAAAGTTATTTGGGTACGCCGCCTTATCTAGAAGTCCATCTCCTTTTTCCCCCTTTCAAACTTCAATCATAAAAACCTACAAGACCTTTCTAACGCAGGAAGGAGTGGCGAAAAAGCTCGAAATCAACTAGTCATCTGAAGCAACTACAAGGTACTTTCCATAGGGTGATGGCAGAGTATTAGTTACGGGTCTTATTAGCCGGCCTTGAATTGACTCTATATGATGCACCTACAGCCCCGGTTTCTATTGAGGGCTCATAGATTCTTTGTGAAATTGTGAATTCTTTGCATATTTTCTACATCTGCTTCCATCAGTTCACTTTACAATGAAAAAGCCAATTGTCAATACCTGATGCTCATACACTAAACAAAGCATCAAAATCATTTTCCCGCCACAATTACATTCTGGTGAATCGACTTTGAACAGTAAGAAAACTTGAAACCTGAATGCATGTCAACTACAAACGGAAGAACTCTTAGCAGATATTCGTACATTTACGTGAAATTGAAAACGTTTCCTTTACAAAGCCAACCACAAAAAGAAAGAGGATGCTACCTTTTGCGTGGTTTATAAAGAACAACTGTCACATACTTGGACTGGAATCTGTGAGTCATTCCCAAAGCAACCATTGACTCAGATGCACATCCTTTCTCGATAAAAAGATGGTTAAGCACGACATGTTGAGGCCTGGAAGAAGAAGCTTGGTGTGGATTATCCACACCAAGGACAGTTACGTGTAATTGCGGTGGAACTACTAAAGGCTCCTTTGCAAAGTCTTCCTCGGTTGGAAATGCATGACTGTAGGTGTTGTCCGGAGATGGCGGAGCCTGAAATTCCACCACACTATCCAGATTTTCTGGCACATAGTCCTGCATGACAAGATGAGTATCATGGATGACTTTATGCATTAACTTTACAATAAATAATAGAAGGAATTGAGCATGTCCGGAGTCCTACATGAAAATATTAGTTTTTGAGAAACTAAGACATCAATGACTATGCATTAACTTCACAATAGCTAATAAAAGGAGTTGAATATGCTCGGTGCATGTATTTGAACGAACAGGTGGCATATGCATCCAAACAACCAGGAATGGAAGAGGATCCCTGTTGCCAACTCTTCTGTAATAAAGCGATCAATGAATTCCTAAGAAAGAACAGAATTTGGAAAACAAGGATACTGTCAATCAAGGAAGAACTTTATAGCAGGTGAATTACGGAGATGGAAAGAACTAAAATATAAATTAAAAAATGATTGAACAGAATCCCGTGTCACCAAACCAAATCGGGAATAGAAAAGGGACAAATCGCAAAATCATGCAAGAATATTTAACTAAAATGTTCATTCTGCACACCACACTTTTGAAAGAGGCATTACGGAAAATGTAGTCGGCTGGTTAGCTTTGGTCGAGTAATCATATCAGTGAAAAACCATCAGAGGCTGTAGGATTTAGATTTGTAAGATGTCGATAAAAACAAAATTAAAAAAAAAAGAAATTATTAAGAGTAAAGCTAATTTATGTGATCACTACTATTCAGATGCCTGCCAAAAAGAATAAAGCAGAACATATTGGAAATTTCTGAAGACAGGTTATTTTACACATGTAGCCCCTTCAAGCTTGCACAATGAGACATTGTTTAAGAGATATAACTTCTCTCCCTCTACATGTGAAGGTGTGACTGTAGGTGCATATACTTGGTTATCAAATAGACACATGTTAAACATGGTTTGTGTCACCATCCATGTCATATATTTATGCTATCCCAGGAAGACAAACACAGATCCCCAAGGTAAGAGTACGGGAAGAAATAGAAGTTCATAGTTAAGGTGCCCTAATGCCAGCTAGGGAAAAAGAAAGATTCTCACATTAACGTCAAGAAGATTACAAACACCACCCATTTCATCAGCCACACAAGGAAGATCTGGATTATATCTCCACTCTCCATCTACAATGAACTTGTAATGGTATAAATCTTGTGGGAGGACCAAAAGAATAGAATAATCTTTACCAGATCGTTGTAATTGCTTCCTGCAACAACAGACAGTATCGCCAATTATCATATGTTGCAAGTAATTTCCTACAATGATTGTTATTCGTAAGTGTTGATAATATTCCAGAGAATTAGGTAGCCAAAATTTGCCTTGATGTCCAGTTGTCCCAAGATCCCTCGACAGATACATTAGAACCACCATGGTTCCAGGTGATAACGGTAGGAATTCCTTGTTCAGTGGAATAATCAGCCATTCCATGTGATTCATTTCGCCACATTTGATTTAAGTGAGAGGGGCCATCAGCCCTTTGTAAGGGAGCAATAGGAACCTGCAAATGCACAAAAGAAATACAGCAAATCAGCTAAAAGGCAATTAACCAGGGAGATGTAGTTAAGAAAAAACCCATATGCATCTACATAAGCTTAATTTACTATCTAGGCTATTTTTTCCATAGATCAAAAGTTAGTTTCACATTTCTTTTTCCCCACGGATCTAATTCCGGAAACAGAATCTAGTGATCAGATTGTCAGCCAAATATGATGAGAACTAGATAAACCTAAAAATGTAATCATCCTCACCACCTAGTAAGTTATTCATGCACACACATACTAGGATGAGTAAGCGGTGATTGAACTAATGCAACTCTGACAATTTTATGTTCGTAACTTTTCATTTTACTAAACTTTAGCAGTCGGCGTACTTTTGACATTTTCCTAGTCAAGCCCTTTGAAATTATTTTTTTCTACTGCAATGCTTTAAGTTTTCGAATTGCACATGCAAAGATAAACGCTAAGCCCATACGAGATGTTGGACAGTGATACAATTGGCCAAATAAGTCCTGGGGGTTCCAACACATTTTACAAACCATTTCATGCTATTTAGTAGCTCTTCCAACAGTCATTCTCGTCATTTATTTGCATCCCAAGACCAAAGATCTTGGAATCCCAAAATCAAACATCACAGAAACCCATCTTTTCAAGGTTTTACAAAGATTAAAACTTAATTATCCATCCCTTGGATGGCAGAAGTTGCAAGCTCCAAGTTGATCCTCAGAATTTACATCACAAAGCCAAACTAGCCATCATAACCACACACTTCCTCAAAACCTTCATATTCTTCCAGTACTACTTGCCTCCCATGGCAATCCCACTATGGATCCCAGAACACACCTTAATTCTTGAATAGCAGAATCAGTATTTCATAATAGTGAGATCTTTGTTTGAACTTCAATCTCCCATCACTTGGTAGTAGCAATACCATAATTAGAACAACATAGTGTTCAAGCTTTTTCACCATTGCAACTCAACAGCGCTTCAAGCCGTTAGGCTTCAAAAATCTTGGTCCCATCATGAACTGCCAACCCTGCCAGTCCAAAATTCCAAACTCACCCATGGTTTCCATGCCTCACGCTTTCAATGGCAATGATAAATAAGGTTAAAATTCCTTTCTTTTCATTTGGATATTGGACGGCTACATAGCATAGTAGGAGAAAATATTGCCGCATAGACCATATGTGACACTTGACACGACATGCACACTTCGTTAGATTGCAATATGCATACATCTCTCAACGAGTCAACTCCCAATGTGTGTAAGCCATGAGTAGAAGTCTACTAAAGGTGATAGCTAAATGTCCTTAATTATAACATTCCAGTGCGATAATAATGAAATATGCATTGGAGGGAATTAGGAAAATCATGCATATGAAACCACATCAACACTACATATATATGCCACATTTAGAGGTCTATTTAGGTTGCTGAATAAATTCCCTTAATTGAACTTTTTATAAGAGTCAGAGCGCAATAAGAAAAATGAAATTGGGATTAAGTTATAAAGTTAAATAAGCATAAGACACATTAGGGTGGCTGTTCATCTTTGCAGATGTTTACTGAAACAGTTTGTTAAAAATGCATTCAACTATGTAACTGTAGCTTTCATAAAAATATAAATATAACAGGTAACACATAAAGTTGTCACGCTATATTTACAAAGGTTAGCTAGTTCTTTTCATTTACTGAGTGATATCTACAACAAAAGCTGTGCATAAAAGAGGGATGAACAACATTGCCAAACTTTTCAACATAAGTTCTCTTATCCTAGACAAAGTTCACTAGTTTTTACAAATTGATGTAACAACTTGAATCTTTCCTCAGCATAAGAGAAACAACAGTACCGAATTTCTCTGCAAATGACAAGGAGCAAAGTAATAAGGAAAATGAAAAGAAGGGAAAGGGCGTGCATTAAAGGGATATGAGTGTGTGAATAAGATCGAGTAACAATTACTATTAACAGAAGCACCTTCTATGTGATCTCAACTGATAACGCTGCAACAGCAAAGCGTGTCATAGTACTGATAAGAATGAGAACATCACAATCTAACAAATTAGTTTAGTCAAACTCTCATCAATTGAATAGTCCCCCAAGAAAGTTACACTATTGACGTTAGCATGTTAAAGACCTAATTAAGAAACTGTATACATGGTTTATCCATTAACTTAGCATGAAGGTACAAGTTGGCATCTTGTGGAATTCAAAAGTAATGAGAACTTCCCATGATCCGAATATCAAGTATTGGTACTAGGGTTTCTCACTCTTGACAAAGTACTTTGAGTGAAAAAAAAGAAAATAAAGCCACCTAGAAATCAGTCTAACAAGTCCATGCTTGTTGAATTATGGCATTAAATTCCTAATGACATATCATTTATGGTTGATTTTTAACATATTCATAGTCATTTAAATCACTTCTTGTAATAAAAATAAATTTTAGTGCAAATGAAATTCCGTTGACACAACATAAAAAAAGAAAATTCATACATTATTTCCATTACTGTGAATGGTAGTTGGATTTAAGTTCTGTGCTGTTGGTAATACTTATAAGAAGACTAAAATAATTAAAAGTTGAGTAGAAAAAATTCGTAGAAGAGAAAAAGGTTAAAAGCCAGAGCCCATGTTAGCAGCTTATGCGGAAAGAAGGAAAAGGAGACAAAAAGGGGCTGGCCAGCATAACATATTGCCTTCCTAGGATGGCGTTGAAATTCTTACAAGCTCACAATGAATCTCTAAAAGACATTATTGACATGGATACTTATAACAGACTGTCAAGATGCAGACAGTAATCCCAGTAAAAGAAACATTATTTGAATCTGCCATTAAGATTCAGATGTGAGGAATAACTAAGAGGCTAAAAAATATGGTATGTCGTCAAAATCATAAAAAGACAACCCAAACTCTTTAAGGAAAGAGAAATGATAGCTCTCGGTGCCAAGTAAGATTAGTATTATGGACAACTCAAAATAGGCTATAACTAGAATATTTCTTGGTCAAAAACCAAAAAGAGACTAATGATTGTTTAAAAGATATAAGGCGATTTCATAATCAGGAAACCAACTGAAATGTTGACTGAACCAATGGAACAGCACGTCAGCAGCAATTATAGGCTGCGATTGATCTAGTACTAAAATAGAAACTTATTGCTTGTTTGATTGTCATACTAGTTTAAAAGCAACCTATTGAATTCGATGACATTAAAGTATACAAGCAAGCATTTAAATCCAATCTGCAGCAGAATGGTCAGATAACACATAATAGGAGAAAATAAAATGCCAAGTAACTTTGTTGGAGATCAATGAAGAAAAATAAAAACAACACCAAAAGATGTCAATTTCCAAACAAAGAAGCAACGCACCCAATCTAAGATCATAAAATAAGCACCAAAAGAATTAATAACGTCACTAATTGCAGCTCAGACACAATGCGTTGAATATTGTTCAAATTAGACAATTAACTAATTAGAAATCTAAAATCAGGCACCGGAAAAAGGTGCAATTAACCTGAGGAGCGAACAAGAGAGGGGAATCAGAACGAGCAGGGCTGTGCGGAGGAGTGACACCGGCGGACATGGACTCCGACGACGCAACACGGCGACCAACGCCGACGCCGCTGCTGAGGGATTCATCTCTGAATCCATCTTCTTCTCTCCCATTCGCATTTCCCATCCTTTCCTTCCTAATATCTTCTCCTTAACAAGTACCTACAAATGCGTCTCTTTCTACTCTGATGAATCAAGAAAACTCTCTCTCTCTGTTCAGATGTTTTATATAGCCCCCCAGATCTAAACTATGGCATCCATCCATCAATCAATCAACCAACCAACCAACCAACCAACTCCAAATATACAAGGTACGTGAAAACCGTGTGTTATAATACATTTACCATAACAAATACAGATATTGATTTTCTTCTTTTCTTTTTTTTCCTAATTTTGTGCTGCAGAAGCACAAAATACAAAATGGATAAGGAGAAAAAAGACGCTTAGATGAGGACGACCTTCCTCCACCTCTCCCTTCAGCTCTGTTTTTAACTCCCAACGCTTTTCTATTATCAAATATGCAAAAACTTGAAGAGTTTAAATCAATCTGTTATTTAAAATATATTATTCAATAATAAGTAATAACTCTGGATTTTATTTTCTTAAAAAAGAAAATATATCCTTACGTTCATTTTATTTTGACCAGAAAAGAAAACTAAGTGTAATATTTATGAAACCAATGTTTTTCATATTTAATGATCAATCGTAAAAATTTTGAATAGAATACTTCTTTAGTTTAGTTTTTAATTTTTTAATTTAATTTATTTTAATAACTTTTATTGTTTAATATCAATCAATTAATTAATCGATCAATCAATTAAATGTAATATGTGCTTGAGATATTTATAAAACTAATAAATAATAACAACAATAGAGATTTCATTAAAATACAAAATTTAAAGATGTCCAATAATAAGCAGTCTTACTCTTAACTAGTAAAGAGACTGCTTCCAAATGACTCACGTGAATGAATGAAAATAATAATAATAATAAGAAGAAATAAAAAATAAATAAGTAAAAGTATTTTAAAAAAATTAAAATGAATAAATAATAATAATAGGAAAAAGTAATAACAATAGAATAAAAACATAAAATTTAATAAAAATAAATAATTATATTTATGAAACCAATGTTTGTCATATTTAATTATTCAATCAATATGATCGGTTTAACTATAAAAATTTTAAATTAATTAACTCTTTAGTTCATTTCTTAATTTTTTTAGTTTAATTTATTTTAATAACCCATATTGGTAAATATTGACTAATTTATCAGTTGATCAATCAGTTTTATAAATTAACTAATTTTTATAAATAAAAATTAATTAATTAATTTTTATTTAAGAATCTCATTTTTTATTAAACTTCAAATTATTCTATAAATAAAGATAATTTTCTTTAATCATATATTAAATTTTTAATTTTGTTTAATTTTTAACCAATTAAATATTTTAGACCTTAAATATTTTAATTTATTAGTTTAACTTTTGGTACAAATTTTTAAAAATTGTTGGTAACTTTGCAAATTTTGTATTTATTTGGACATATCTCACTTTTCCTGAAAATAATGATAAAAAGTGGATTCGATGTGAAAGAAGAGAGGGCCTAGTTATTTCGTCCTTTGGCTTAATAAAACGAAAAGTGAGATCGCATAACAACAACGCACTCTCTTATGCGTGCAGATCACCCGTCCTTATCACAAACTCACACAACTTTAATTCTTATAAACCTCTAATTAATTCACATTCGCAAGCTTTATAAAACCTTATGATATGTATCATTATAATTGTTTATCTCTTCCTAGGCATTGTATTGTAAACTAAGAAAACAAACTGTAATATGTGACAATAGTCGAAGGTTGATGATAACGTTAATGTATGTTCTTATTACATCAGAAAGATAAAGATGCTGCTGATAACGACCTCTTTTGGAAACTAGCCCATCCATTGGGACTAGCGTCAACTTTATTCCTCAAAAGTTGCTTGCTTTATCTAAACCTTGTCTTTTCATGCCATGCTTTCTCCTTCCCTCCTATTTTGAGTCCAGTCTAGTTGATCAACATACAGCTTCCCTGAATACTGACATTTTTTAACTTCAATCTCAAACACTGCTTTTGGATAAGCTTCTTTGAGCAAGAACAAAATTAAAAAGACGCACTCATAATGTTTTCTTCCTTCAAAACCACCATTTCTATCACCCCAGTTCAATATTTAACATCATATATGATAATGGCTTTCCCTTTTAGAATCTCAGATCTATCCAACTCTGTTACCCACTAAACAGTGGGGAAGAATGTATTACAGTAGTTTCTTTTTAATGCTAATATTCCCCACCACCACCCTTTGTTGTAATATAAAATGCTATCCCCAGAAGAGGGTGACCACCAGAATATGATTGATGATGACATGCCAACAGCCGCATCCCACCTACAGTTCCATGGAGTCAATAATTTAAAGTAGGCATTCAAGAACATCAAGAAACCCGTATTCCCCGCACACAAGAAATGGACAAAGCAACATCTAGGAAATTAATTACAATTAAGTTGTATCGTCCATAGTTTCTCATAATCAATTCCAGCCTAATGAACAGGAATGATTCAATTCCACTATGATTTTCAATCCCAACAAGATAAATCCTAGATATATGAACAGGGCACATTTAATGCTGCGCAATTACTAAATGTACATAAAATTACTATCTATTGATGTCTAGTAGAAACAATATCTGCAACAAATGTCGCGTGGTAACCAGCTGATTCCCCCACAAACGGATGACAGTAGCGCTACATTTGAGGAACTACAAAACTATCATTGGTCAGTTCGTATCAGAAAGAGGCTGAACTTGTTCTCCTAAGCTGATATTTTTCTTCAGGCAATGCATCACATGGAAATTTTGTATCAAATTCCTGCAAAACATATAGTAAAACAACAAGAAGAATCAAGATGGCAAAAACTGCTGCAAATCAAAACACTTGCACCTACCAGGAACAGAGGTAAATCCATATATGAACAAAACCATCTTCCGTTATGAAAAGATCCCAATGTACGCAAAAATCATTGAAACTATATTTATGCTTTGCAGGTCTGTTTACAGAATCTTCGAAGGTTAAACATTCAAATATTTTCTTTAAGCCAACTACCTATCAGATGATCTATGACCTTCACCCACCAAGAGAGTAACAATGATCCAAGGAACAAACAAGAACCTTTCAGAGGATGAATATTGTTGGATATTTCTTGTTTGATCTACAGATGAACTTCAAAAATCAACTTAACAGAGATGAAATACTATTCGAAGAAATCAAGACTAGAGAAGGTTCAATGATAAAATAAAACAAAATATCTCAACACAAATTAATGCACCCATTCATTAGAAAATTTAACAGTTTTTAGATATCACTCACAGCATTGAAATTTAAAATTTTCAACAACCAAATAAGGAATCACTCAAAGTGAAAATATGTCTTTGTATTCATCAATATAGCTTGCTTTAATGGCACTGAAAAATCCAAAATAATCCTTGAGCAGTTTTAATCTAGAAGTTGCTTAGTGGGTTGATAGGAGGCATGGTGGATTAGTTTTCAAATTTCTTATCAGTGACTATATGCAATAGAAAAGATTACTACCTTTTCTTTCTTGAGCTTCAGATTCTCCTCCTCTAGACGTGAAACCTTGCTCACCAACTCGTTATGATAAGCCTATGTACCCCCCATCACAAATCAGTTTTACAGTCATGGATGAAGAAGCCGGTTAAAAAACATTTTAGGTGATAGAATATAAAGAAGCTGGCAAAAAGTCCACCTGTTTTCTTGCTCGAGACCGGGCAGCAGATTCCCTATTCTTGATCTTTCTCCTCAGCCTCCTCTCAATACTCTTCTCAAGCGCTTCGGGGCCATTCCTTTTCCGACCAGATGTTGTGTCTGATAATGTCCCAATTGAAGGGGAAGGGGACAAAACTAGTTTTTGAGGAAAACTTTGTGGGGTCACCGCACCAATAGAACCCAATTCCATGCAAGGGCTTAAAGATGGTTCTGCAAAAAGACCTGCTTGCACCAAGAAGTCCTCCAAAGTTACTTCGCCAAAAGAAGATTCCCTGTCGGGCCCTTTTATCTCCTCGCCAAACCTATTCTTCTGCCCTTGTTGAATTTCTTTCCACACTTGGTCCACGGTCTTGCCACTCAAGGCCCTGGCCAAAGTTAAGCTGGCCTGGCGTTGTAGAGAAGAAGCTGAAGACGAAGTTTCAATATCCATTCCCACAGAATCGGTTGCATCAGTGCTCCATACACTTTTGAGAAGCTCGTCAAGATTCATGCTACCCAAGGGTTTGCCTAGATTTCCCAACTGATTCTCAACTTCATTCAGAGTGAGGCTATACCAAGAACTTTGCCTCGTCAATTGACTCGTATTTAAATGAGATTGCTGGCCATTGCTCTGAGATCCCATAGTTTGTATCCCCATTCACCAAATTCTCAACCACACAAAAACAGAAGACCTAATGCCGATACAAACAAGACAACTCTAAATCATCACATCAACCCAGAAAACCTAAGGGAAACACGACCAAAACAAAACTACAGAAAACCAAAACTCGGAGACAGCAGCTATGACCCAACGGCTTATTATGGTTGACAACCTAAACAAATCTTCGGAACCCGTAACCAAAATTCAACTAGATCGATTAAAAACCAAAAGGGGTGTGAAATCAGCATTCATTTTCTACTTTCTAGCAAATTCCCAATTTTCTTCCGCCAAAAAAAAAAAATTGTTAACGAGAAGAAATTGGTAGAGGAAGAAGGTAGTAGGGATTTAATAGCTTCAAAAAATAGTTAAAACCAGTGAACAGAAGAAGAAATTCACAATGGGAAGTACCTTAATAGACGATTTAGGATGGATTTTGGGGAAAATCTGATGATCGGAGGGAAACTCAATTCTCCAATGAACTTCGGCCTTTCCGGCTCACTTGTACTCGCGGCATCGCTCCACGTATGTTACTCCACTTGTTACCCGCCATTATATTAACGTCCAACCCGTACTCTTAAAATTCAAGTCCAGCCCAAACACATTATGGATTTGGTCCGGACTTTAAGATGTTGAAACTGTTCATATAAAAATAATTTATAATTTTGAATACATTACAAAATTTAACATTACACCGTAACCAATAATTAAAAAATTCAGCCGATTCAACCGTAAAAATTTTAAACTATCTAATTTTATAGTTTAGCTTTTAACTTTTCAGTTTGATTGACTTAATAACTTTTGTTGTTAAAATTTGATCAGTTTATTAATTAATCGACCAATTTTATAAAAGATAGATAAATACAATCGCTTTTAATTATCTTTTAAATTCTTTAATTTTATTCAATCTTTAGCTAATTTTATAACAGTTTGAACTTTTTAAATCTTAAATTTCTTATCTTAATTCGAACATTTACATTAAAGATGTACTTGCTCATTAGTAAATTACCAAACATAAAAAATTTACTAGTCAATCCCATAATGACATTTATCAAATTTGTAAAGCTTAATATTTGGATTACGAGGATTGAGTGCTCCATCCCTTTTAAGAAAGTTAATGTATGAATTAGTCTTAAATTTTTGAGTCAGTTGTCTTAACCTGTGTGCCTACAAACTAGCAAGGGGATTAGTCACTAGGTCTACCGGTAAATACCCTGCTCTAAGATTAAAAAAATGATAACAACTTGGGTGTGAATCTTTTAAAATAAAATTGATCTTAATTTGAAATTGAATTATATTTGACTCGAATAAAAAGATTAATTTTTTAAAAAAAAATATATTTTATTTAAAATTTAAATCAAATTTCAAATTAATTTGTATAAAAGGATAAGTTAGATTCTACACATCTTTATCATTAATTTAAATTTAAATTCAAGTAGACCAAAATTAGGGATTGCAATTATTAATCGAACTTCGAGTCCAATTTTTTAAAATAAAATTGGGCTTTACGATTATTGTGGTATTTTAAATTTAAAAAATAGATCGCTCGACCTGTACTAATTTTCATGTATATATTTACATGGTGGATAAAATTTAATGACGAAGTCTTATAATAGATTAAACGCTCGGGTGATCTGTGCTAGTAATATATTATTATTATTTTTTTGTTTTTTCTCCCCCGAGAAAAAGACAGGATTACGATTGATGCATGCAAGTTTGAATTATTTGGATTTTACTCAAACCTCTTGATTGCGAATTGCGATTATCAGAGCGAGTGATGTGAAATTGAATGTCTGTATATGCATTTTGTAATGTTTCGACAAGCCAAAAGATAGGAAGAGAAAGAAAAAGCAAGAGGGGCAAATCCGTAAAACTGGCACATGGGAACCAGACCAACAGGGCTTCATCATTACTTCTTGTTTGTTACCGACCAGTCCACTCGTCGTTTATCGTTAGTTAAATCAAGTGGACCCCATCCTTCTGCCTGAAGAAAGCACCGTGTGGGACCCATTAGAAGTTCTCGTCCCATGCTTCCAAAGTTTAGCTTTCCTTTTTTAAAAACAAGACCAGAGGAGAAGAAAAATGACTAAAATAACAAATTTAAAATTTAAGAGCTTAAATAAGGATTAAATAAATTTTCAAATATATTTAAACGATATTTTTTATTTGTAAAAAAAATTGAAATGAAATTAAAAAATTGTTAAATATAAATTAATTGATTTATTCTAATTTATAAGTAATTATTAATTTATAAAAATTGACTGAATAATTAGTAAATTAATAATTTTTAATAATAAAAATTATTAAAATAAATCGAAAAGTTAAAAATTGAACTAAAAAGTTAAACCATTTAAAAATTTTACAATTGAATTAACTGAAGTAGCTAAATCAGTTGAGTTTTTTAATTATTATAAAAATAATAATAATAAATAAAAATAGAAAAACCCAAATTCTAAATGAACAAATTCTTTCTTTCTCTTTTCTTTCTATAGTGGAGATAATTGCAAGTAATGACAGACCACGGTCATATTATTGTGGTAAGAAGGGGTTTCTTTCTAGTGCCGGAAAATTTATCACCAAATAGAGATGAATATTATATGGTAGCAGCAGAAAATTCTTTGATGTCTATGATTGATTATATAAATATAGTCACGCCAACCAGAGAATATCAAATCTTGTTCAAATATCAAATCTTGTTCAAATAAATAAATGCATAATATTAAAATATTGTTACACTCATTACATTATAAGACTATATATAATCTCAAAAGAAGCCAACCCAACCTCTTTAAAGAGTACCAATTTACCAATTCAAATTCTGGAGCTCCATCTTCATTTTTCTTTATTCTATTGTGGTTATCACTATTTCCTCAATTTTCAAGTCGGAAGATTTATCACAACAAGATGTTAATTTCCCAACAAAATTAAAAAAGAAATTAATTATTTTAAATTAATTTCTTATCAACTTACAAGGCAAATAATATAGTTTTTAAAACGTTACAATAATAACAACAACACTAAGTAAAAATTCGGCTTAAACATAAGATTTGAAAAGGTCTAGTAATACTCAACCTTATCTGTAACTAGTAAAGAGCCTGATCTAAAAAGAGTCTTTAAAACATTAAGTATTATTAAGTTAACAAATTTGTATAATTAATTACCGTAATAAGACTTTAATTTATCCCATTTTATTCAATTATGTGGTTATTGAAAGTCATTTCTTATTATTTATCCTTTTCAATTTAAACTTTTTAAATTAAAAAACTTAGAAGAATACTTTCACTTTTTGAAGCCTACTGAAGATAAGGATGTCACCCTGATTTGGATGATCCGGTTCATCTTTACATTTATGTTATTTTTGTTGTTCTGGTTGAGTCAAACTATTTTGACTTGTGGCTCGTTCGTGGCCAGGTTAACCTGACCGGGGTAAAATTAACATTCCTAATTAGAGGTAACTTAGAATTGATATTTCATTATCTAATATGTTTATGTTTTTAAGGTTCAATTAAAACAGACTAATCAAATGCATAATTGGAATATAAAGGGGGTGTTTGGTGAGGAGCTTATCAGCTATTTTTTAGCTGGTCAACTCCTTTTAGCTCATTGACTTTAGAAAAAATCCCATAAGCTTGTTTGGTAAATAGCTGG
>JANZLC010000201.1:5474902-5492224 GCA_026413385.1 Erythroxylum gracilipes
TAAAAAAGGCCTTGTATGGGCTGAAACAATCACCACGAGCATGGTTTGAAAAGTTCAATCGGGCTATGATCACCTTTGGTTATCAACAGAGTAATGCGGATCATACCTTATTTATCAAGCACTCCCAAGGTAAGATCACGCTTCTTATTGTCTATGTTGATGACATTATTGTAACTGGAAGTGATGCAGAAGAGATGGCGAGGTTGAAGAAACTCCTTGCTCAAAAATTTGAAATTAAGGACCTAGGAAAATTGCAATATTTCTTGGGAGTTGAAGTCGCTAGATCAAGAAGAGGAATCTTTATCTCTCAGAGAAAATATGTCCTAGACTTATTAGAAGACACCGGTATGATGGGTTGTAAACCAGCTGAATCTCCCATCGAAAGCAATCATAAACTGCAAGCAGGAACGGGTACATCAGTAGACATGAGAAGATATCAGAGGTTAGTTGGGAGACTCATCTATCTTTCTCACACTAGGCCAGACATAGCATTTGCAGTTAGTCTGGTAAGTCAATACATGCATGATCCACGAGAACCACACTTACAAGCTGTGTTTCGCATTTTGCGCTATCTAAAGTCTGCTCCAGGAAAAGGCCTTATGTTTACTAACAATGGTCATTTTGAGATAGAAGCATTTACAGATGCTGATTGGGCTGGATCTCCAGATGACAGGAGGTCAACTACTGGTTATTGTACGCTCATAGGAGGAAATCTAGTCACTTGGAGAAGCAAGAAACAGAATGTAGTTGCTAGATCCAGTGCAGAAGCCGAATATAGAGCTATGGCTCAAGGTGTGTGCGAACTATTATGGGTAAGGAAGCTGATGAATGAATTACAATTGACGGCTGAAGGAAGTTCATCTCTCTACTGTGATAACAAAGCTGCCATTAGTATAGCTCACAATCCTGTTCAGCATGATCGAACAAAGCACATAGAAATTGACCGACATTTCGTTAAGGAGAAACTTGTGAATGGATCTCTGCAATTATTCCATGTGGGGTCAAATGAACAATTGGCAGATGTCTTCACCAAAGGACTCTACAACAAACAGTTTCATAACCTTGTTTGCAAGTTGGGCATGTGTGATATCTATGCACCAACTTGAGGGGGAGTGTTGACTAGAGATATTAGCATTGATTGCTCCTACAATCTCTCCTATGATTGCTCCTATAATCTCTCCCTTAATTGAGAGATTCCCTATAGTTAATAGCTAGATTATGTCCTAAATGTTTGTATATAAACCTTGTTAAACCTTGTTCCTATGTACAAAAAATATAGTGAATGAAATTCTGTTCAACACATTCAACACTTACCATGCTTACAGCATAGGCTATATTAGGTCTGGTATGAGCCAAATAGATGAGTCGTCCTACAAGTCATTGATACATTTCCCTATTAACTGGAACATCTTCCTCTGCTTTTCCCAGCTTAAGGTTCGACTCCATGGGTATATTTGCGGGTTTGCATGCAACTTTACCTGTCTCCTTGTGTAAATAAGTAACATACTTCTGTTGGGTTATAAATATTCCTCTCCTAGAGTGTGCTACCTCAATTCCTAGAAAACACTTTAACCTTCCCAAAGTCTTAATCTCAAACTCCTTAGCTAAACAATTAGTCAAGATTTGTTGCTCTATCTCATCATCTCCTGTGAGTATGATCTCAATTCCTAGAAAATACTTTAACCTTCCCAAAGTCTTAATCTCAAACTCCTTAGCTAAACAATTACTCAAGATTTGTTGCTCTATCTCATCATCTCCTGTGAGTATGATGTCATCCATATAGACTAGTAATACTTTTACTTTCCCTGTGGCTGAATGCTTAATGAACAAAGTGTGATCTCTTTGACTTTGCTTATATCCTATAGATAACATGGCCCTTGCAAATATGCCAAACTACGCTCGAGGGGATTGTTTCAATCCATACAAGGCTTTATTCAGCTTACATACAGTATTGGTGGTCACTTTTGTTTCATAGCCTGATGGGACCTCCATGTAAATCTCCTATGTTAAATCCCCATGTAGAAATGCATTCTTTACATCAAATTGTTGTACTTCCCAACCACGGTTTGCTACTAGAGATAAAATTACTCTAACTATATTCATCTTAGCTACAGAAGCAAATGTCTCTAAATAATCAATCCCATAAGTCTGAGTGTATCCTTTGGCTACCAATCTTGCCTTGTACTTTTCAATTTACTCATCAGCCCTATATTTTACCGTATACACCCATTTGCAGCCCACCGACCTTTTTCCAACTGGTAATTTCACCAAACTCCAGGTTTTATTCTTTCTTGGTACCTCCATCTCCATATCCATGGCTTGTTTCCATTTTTCATTAGATAATGCCTCATATAAGGTTGTAGGAATGGTTGTGGTATTGAGGTTTACAAGAAAGGCTTTAAATGTTGGTGAGAAATTTTGAAAGGACATGTAGTGTGAAAGTGGGTATAACGGCCTTTTGGTGCATGTTCTGATTCTTTTCCTAATGGCAATAGGTTGATCTTGATCCTCCTCACTAATCTGTACTTCAGTTTCAATTTGCAAAGTAGGGAAATCAGAAATTGTTACCTCATTTGAGGAATCTTGTTCAGATTCTTGTACATGCATAGATTCTAGATTGACATCTTTCCGCATTGAGTACACTAGATTTTTGCTAAATCATACATGTCCAGAAGCAGATTTAGGTTCAAGAATGGGTTCAGTTTCAAGAGATTTTGGTTCTAATGGTTGAGCTAAAGGTATTTGATTGGGTTTAGATAGAAGTAAGGGATCATTTTCAGACACTCCAAGAAAGAACTCCTTATCTTCCTTGAGATTCTCCCCTGAAGATAAGGTTGGACGAAATAGGCTTCTTGTTCATTAAAGGTGACATCTCGAGACACATGAAATTTCTTAGGAGGATGATAGCACTTATTCCCTTTTTGAGTTGATGAATACCCTACAAAGATGTACTTCAGTGCTCTAGGATCCAATTTCCCACGGTCTTGGTTGTGAACATGAACAAAGGACACACACCCAAAAATGCAAGGTACAAGATTGTTTGTAGTAGATATATTTGGGTAGAATGAAGAGAGTATCTCCATTGGACTTTTGAATCCTAGGACTCTAGAGGGTAGTCTATCATTGAGATGAGTAGCTGTTAGGACCGGTTCCCTCCTAAAATATTTTGATACATTTTTTTGAAATAACAATGCTCGTGTTTGGTCTAAAAGGTGTCCATTTTCCCTTTCAGCTACACCATTTTTTTTAGGGTGTTTTGACACAAGAACACTCATGAAGTATTCGTTCTTTTTGACAATAGAGAGTAAGAGTTTGGTTAAAGTAGTCTTTGACATTGTCGGATCTAAGTTTCTTGATGTCTACACTAAACTAGTTTTTTACCATGGAGATGAAATTTGGAAGTACAGAACTCACTTCAAACTTGTGTTTGAGCAAAAAAAACCCAGGTAACTCTAGTGCAGTCATCAATAAAAGTTACAAACCACCGTGCCTCTGACACATTTCAAACAGTTGAGGGACCTCAGATATCAGTATGAATAAGACAAAAGGGAAAAGTGCTTCTTTTATTGTTATTAGGAAAAGGTTACGCTTGTGTTTAGCAAGTTCACACACCTCACAATGAAGACTCTAAAAATCTAGCTTTGTAAACAAAGCAGGAAGCAAAGACTTAATAATCCTAAACGATGGATGACCTAACCTACGATGATGTAAGAAGATTTTTTCTTTATTTAACAACACTAATTCAGACATGAATGAATAGGGTGATCTGCGCCTGGATATGTTTGACCCATTTGTTGCCTCAAGATAGTAGAGGCCATCCTGTCCTGAAATAAACAATAGCTTGAGTGAAATGTAACATTACAAAGTAAATCAAGTGTGAGTTTCTGCACAGATATTAGATTTATAGATAGCTTAGGGACATGGAGAACATTTCTCAATGTTATGTATGGGTTTATTTTGACATCTCCTATGCCAGCTACAGTTACTGAGGATCCATCTGTTGTGGTTATTTTCTTATTGCTTGGGCAAGGGGAATAGGTGTTAAAGTGTTTGGATGAATAAGTCATGTGGTCGGTGGCTCCTGAATCCATAATCCAAGATTGCTGAAAAACCTTATCTGAGACATTTAATCCAATTGAAACCGAACATATACCTAAATGCACAAAGGTACATATACCTACAGATTTCTCTGTGTTGCTAACAAATGCTCTCATCTTTTCCACTTCATCTTGGTTAAAGCCCTTTGAGTTTTGCCTGTCTTCTTATTAGGATGTACTTTTAACAACCTGCGCTTGTCCATTACCCCTATGTTAATATCCTTTCTATCCCCACTCACGGCTAGGAGGCTTTCCATGCAACTTCCAGCACTACTCCTTCGTATGACGTGGCTTTTTGCAATAGCTACACCACAGGTCATCACGGTTTTAAGGCTTGGATTGATCGCTTTTTCTAGTTTCTGCATCAAATATTTTTCCAACCTGCTTTTCACTCCTAGCTACCATAGCTGAACCATCAAATGATTGAGAATTAAGCATTAAATTTCTCCTACTTTCTTCACTCCGAATAATGGCCACTACCTCATTAAAGCATGGAACTTTCTGCTTTCTGAGTATTTGGATCCTTATTTGATCAAATTCAGAATTCAATCCCACAAGAAAGTTATAAACTCTATCATGTTTAGTGAACTCCTTTAGTATAGCAACATCATCAGGACACTTGGTCTGAATCACTCAATAATGATCAAGTTCCTGCCATAATGACTTCAGCTGGTTGGCATATTCTGTCACAGATTTGTTCTCTTGTTTAGAGGCAATAGTCTTGACTTTCACTTCATACACTTGAGCCGCATACCTAGCTTTTGAGTATATCTACTAAATTACATCCCAAATATCTTTGACTGTGGCTGCTAAATTGCATCCCAAATATCTTAGACTGTAGTCATGAACATTACCGTATCACTTATTTCAGGCATCATTGAATTCCAATGCGACGCTATGATCAATGAGTCCTCCTCATCATATGCTTCAAAACCTAGATCTTCTAGCTTTGTTCTAGTTCCTAACAAGTGACTAATCTTTTCCTTGCCTTTCAAAATAGTTCGAACAAGTTGTGACCACTTGAGATAATTTTTTCCATCCAATTTGTAAGCAATTTGAATGATCTATAACTCCACTGAAGATTGAGTCTTAGTTATTTCATCTGATGAAGCCACAATTATTGATCCACTCTCCTTGGTTTCTGTCATTGTCCTTCACTTCTTTATGCAATTAACTATTTACTGAGACTAATCAACGATGAAGGTTGACTCAGGGACAAAGGAAAAAGAATCTCAAAGAAGAAGAGAACAAAAATGATGACTCAATCCCCCCTCTTAATTTTTTTCCCAGAAAAATTCGAGCTTAAAGCTCTAATACCATATCAGAATTTAGGGTTTTAAGACATTACTATACTGACACTTAATAGGATATATATACACAAAGAGTACAATATAAATTAGGAAACTAATCTCCTAATCCCACTAAACTAGGAAGCTAACCTTATCTGAGGATCCCTTATCTTTAGGGATCCTAACAATATATATCCTATATCTGATATTTATCTAATACAGAATCTATATCTATTAGTACCGATTCTCACACTCAAACCTATGGGATGTACTACAAGGAGACATTTGCACCTGTGGCCAAACTAAACACTATCAGACTATTGCTCTCTGTAGCTGCTAACTTCGATTGGCCCCTTCAACAACTTGACATTAAAAATGCCTTCTTGAATGGCAAACTAAAGGAAGAAATATCCTCCAGGGTTTGATAAGGAAGGAGGAGTAAACAGAGTATGCAGACTTAGAAAATCCCTAAATGGGCTGAAACAATCACCACGAGCTTGATTTGAAAGATTTGCCAAAGTCCTAAAAACAGAAGGATACACACAAGCTCAGTCGGATCATACAATGTTCTTTCGAATTAGAGAAGGTAAGAAGACAATTTTGATTGTGTATGTAGATGATAATGTCATAGCTGGTGATGAGCAGAGAACTCAAGTCAGCTAGGAAAGAATTTGAAGTTAAAAGACTTGGGAGAAATCAAGTATTTCCTAGGCATGGAAGTAGCTAGATCAAAGAAAGGGATCTACATCTCACAAAGGAAGTACATTCTTGATCTCTTGAAGGAGACAAGAATGTTAGGATGTAAACCAAGCACCACCCCCATTGAAAGTACAAAGTTTGAAGATGAAAAAGTTAAACTGGTTAACCGTGAAGAATACCAGACACTGGTCGGAAGGCTAATTTATTTGTCTCATACTAGACCAGATATTGCTCTTTTCGTGAGTATTGTAAGTCGCTACATGCATGCACCAAAAAGTAAGCATTTTGAGGCAGTTAATAAGATCTTAGGGTATTTAAAGGGTACTCCTGGGAAAGGATTATTATTCAAAAAAGGAGATCAAAGAACAATTGATATATATACTGATTCAGATTGGGTAAGTTCAGAAGAGGATAGACGCTCAACCACTAGATATTGCACTTTCGTGTGGGGAAATTTGGTCATGTGGCAAAAGGTGGTAGCCAAGAGTAGTGCAGAAGTTAAACTTAGAGCAATTGCAAAAGGGATTTGTGAAAGTCTCATTTTTGAGTCACCTATAAAGCACTTATTGTGATAAGAAGGCAACCCTAAGCATAGCACACAATCCAGTCCACCACGAGAGAACAAAGCATGTTGAAGTTGATCGACATTTTATCAAGGAAAAGATAGAAGATGGGACAATATGCCTAACTTATGTACCAACGAAGAAGCAGACAGTAGATGTATTTACCAAAGGAATTCAAAGACAAGTATTTGAAGAATGTATCAGCAAGTTAGACATGATTGATATCTATGATCCAGCTTCAGGGGGAGTGTGGTCAAGATACGGTATTATCACATAATATTGTGATAATCTGATTGTAATCAGATTATATTAGATAGCTTTATCTTAGGGATAAGCATTATCTTAGGATTATCTCCTGTATTTTTATAGATTCTCTATCCTATTCAGTATTCCTATTCATGTATATATGTACTACATTCTCTAAGAAATACAATATAGAGCAAAACAGCTCTTATTCACAATAGTGGTTTTGGACAGGATATTTTATGTAGCTGTAAGTGCAATGGATTCATCAGAACAAAAGGAACTTGATCCACTGAAACCCAACAGATATGCTGTGATGAATGAAGGTCCACTATGTGTACCTAAGGGCTTGTTTTTTTACAATTAACCAGATGAACATGTGGATAAAAAGTGGAGATTCTAACAGTTCATAAAAGTTGTTCTTATGTATTGCTGTTACATTAAAACTTCTATCAGATATTTACGTGTTGTCAGTGAAATTGATTTCTGTGCATTCCTTTCTGGGTTTATGGGGTTTTGGGGGTGAGGGCGTGGGAAATACAAGAAACTTTAAGCTGTTGATAGATTTAAGAGTTCATAACTGATTATAGAATACTGTTTCAATTCATTGATTAGAAGGCCATATCATATTGTGTGAATTATCAATTGCTGCTGATGAGATGTTCTATACATGGGCTATCGCTTATTTCATCAGTATCTATATGTTACAGGAGCTACTAAATCAGTTTATGCTCCAGAGCCTTTTGACGTTGGGAGAGTCTTGCAAGCTGAAATTGTATGCAGTGATCAGCGTATCACGTTGGCTACAACGGGTGCCATTGATCCAGGTTTTCTTTTTAACTGCTGCTCTGGTTTGATTTGGTGTCCTGCTGTAGGTTTCGTAACATTAAATTTTCTGATAATCTTATTTCGAGGTTTTGGTCTAATTTCAATTACACAAGTCCTTCATGGTTACTTTACATGCTAAATAATTAAATGCTGACCTAATTCCATGTCCAGCTGCTGGTCTGGGTAGCTATGTGGAGGCACTTGTTCGAAAACACGATGTTGAATTCAATGTATGTGTTTTTACCTCATTGTTTTCTTTTCTTAAACTAGTTAATTATGGATGGTGTTTAATATTTGAGAGTCGTTGATTTTAAAACTATTTAAGCATTGCACCGCCTAATCATTTTGGTTATTCCACTCTATTTACCTTGTCTAATATGCTAGATGAGCCATGGATTAGATTCTGCTGAGTCTAGCCATTAATGTTGTTCAGATTTTTCTCAATTTAAATCTATGTCGATTACATTATTTTTCATTTGTGAAGTGGTCTTTAGCTTTTGTATTTCATCTCGGAATCTGATGACCTTTATACTTGGTTTTAACTAAACTTTTGTTCAGGTGGTTGTTACCCAAATGAGTGGTGCTGATCATGTCTCCGAATCAATTCATGTGCTTCATGTGGGAAAGATGCGAATGAAGCTTTGCAGAGGGAGGACAACAATCACTAAAGAGTACTACTCCACTTCAATGCAGGTATAGTGGATTGCAAATCTTTTTCTCCTAACAAAGGATGGCTTGTGAACCCGTTAACATCTTTTAGCAGCCCCGTTTTATACTGTTCTTTTGTGCTTTAGTTATGTGGAGTGAGAGGTGGTGGGAATGCTGCAGCTCAGGCTTTGTTCTGGCAAGCAAAGAAAGGGCTTTCCTTTGTCCTGGCCTTTGAATCTGAGAGAGACAGAAATGCGGCCATTATGCTTGCAAGGAGGTTTGCTTTTGACTGCAATGTAAGCATTTTTCAAGTTTTTCTTTAAGTGCCCGTCTTTTTTGGATGGATCTGTTTATGTATGCACTTCTGCAACTTTTTATTTATTATTGTAGAAATGATGTTTAAATTGCCAATTTTTTTTGCATATGATTTGTTTGTTTAGATATGTACAAAAGATAATGAGGAACTTATCAATTGCCAAAAGCAGCTCTTAGAATTGTATGACAAGATGCATTTTATCAAATTCTGCAGGTTCTAAGGGCCTAGGCAAGAAACATTCTTTTTATTTGGATATTAATCATTAATAGTGACCTGTAGCCAAAAATTGTTGATTTGCTTCAATCCAATTTGTTTTTATTGTTTGACGACTTTTTGCTAGAAATCTTATCCTTTGATTCCTTCTTCGCTGCCACTGAAGGGTTAATTGCTTTTCTGCAAATTATTGTACTACCAGATCACACTTGCTGGCCCGGATGACAGGGCTCCTTTAGGAAGTTAAAGAACCTCCATGGAGTTCCGCTTACTAATTGTAATTATATATAGAGTTCTCACTTGTATTATAGGTTTGTGGTGGTAGGATTTGGCATGTAAGGATTGTCTAGAGAGAAGGCATGTTTTTGTTTGCCTTTTTTGTCAGAGTGTAACATATTCAAATATTCTAGTGGTGATTTTCAGATTGATTTCCAAATTTGTTGAACATGACCTCAATGCTGAGTGATGTTAACATATATTTGATCCATTTGTATAAGAGATAAAGAGTATACTCGGTTGATTTTGATAGTTTCGCTTATCTTCAACTCTTGAACTTAGCCAGTAGAAACTTATTTGTTTCCATTGCTTTTAGTTCATATTGTCATTACTTGTTTGGAAACAAAACATCATCGTTGGCTTTGTATTATTATCTGTGCGTTTCATTCATGAAATATGATTAGGATATTTGAGAACATATGTATGATTATAGCTTCATACAAGTTTTCTTGGACTTGGGTCAAGTTGATTGATATTTTTGAAGAACAAGTTATATATGTATCCAATTTTAGAGAGCCCTAAGTTATATTTTTCTTGAGCAATCTCTCTTATTTTCTATATCATTGATCTCCCATCTATATCAATTGTGTTGGAGGGCATTTTGGTTGGCTTAATTTGGTTAAAAATTAATTAAAAAAGTTTGAGTAATCGAATTTTAATTCCAAAAATTAAGATTTTAAGATGAATTTTAAATTCGAAAGATTGTTGAAAGGCTCAGGTTAATTTTGATTAAAGGTACTTAAACTGGGCCTCGTCTATATACACAGCCCATTGATTGCACCAAAACACCAGTAGTCATAAGCCCACATATAAAAGCGGTGGCTAAGAATGCAAGCCACTTCGCTTTTGATTCCCTTTGTCGAATCTGCCACTTTAATGCCAATATTTGTGGAAGGCTGGAGCTTTTACTGGTTATAGCCATCAATCTAACAAGCTGTTATCTGGGTCAACTCTAGTTTCGGCAACTATCAAGGTTGTTATCAGTTGTGACTGTGGAAGGTGAGAGCTTTTGGCCATTAGGTTGGTCAACCGTCATTGAAGATACTTAAATCTGTTTTGTAGTTGCTTCCTTACATTTGTCCAAGGTTGTTGGATACCTTGTTTTTTCCTCCTTTTCCTTGATACTTCCATTTTGTTTTAAGAATTCATGATTGGTGAATACGGCAAAAGTTTATTCGCCTCCGTCTTCTTTAGCTAAATCCATTAAAAGGTTTGTATTCTTGAGTTCGTCAAGTCTGCCTTCTGTTTGCTTATTTGTCAGCTTGGTTTCGTTGATAATATCTTAATTGCTTGAGATGCGGATGTTATCTTAGTTTCAAATTTGTTTATTGTCCTAGGTTGGTTGATGTTTTTTTAAGGAACTTTAGCGTCTTAGTGGATTTTGGGGCGTTCTCATATCTTAATTCAGCTCTATTGAACTTGATTTGAGGTATTCTTGTTTTTGCTTGTAGATTTATTTTGTCTTGATAAGTACTTTGAAGTGAACAAATTGTTGGAATCCACCTCCTAAATATTAGATAGTTTGACGTTTTGGTAAATTGACAGATGCTTCTTGTCTATATATGTGGATTATGAATACACACTTCACTGGTTACTGAAATATCCACTAAACTCTCAAGTGATCACAACATTTTTCAATCCAAGATGGCTGATGATGAGAGGACTACAGTGGAAATTCTGGATGAGAACAATCTAATTGACCTTGCCAAATACCTAAACTATGTCAGTGCTCCTCAAGCTGGGGCCATAGCAACATTTTCTGGCACCACAAGAGACACATTTGAAGGCAAGACAGTTTTGGAGCTAAGATATGAAGCATACGTGCCAATGGCACTTCGTCAGATTAAGTCCATCTGTTCTTCCGCTAGAGAATCCTGGAATATTTACTCTATTGTTGTGGCACACCGACTAGGCCCAGTTCCAGTTGGAGAAACAAGTGTCTTCATTGCAGTATCAGCTGTTCATCGTGCTGATGCCCTTGATGCTTGTAAGTTTTTGATTGATGAGCTAAAAGCTTCTGTTCCAATATGGAAAAAAGAGGTGTATTCTAATGGTGAGGTTTGGAAGGAGAATTCGGAGTTTATGGAAAGGAGGACAGATCTAGGGAAGATGGGAGGGGGCTGCTGTAGAAGGAAAGTTGAGGTATCACATGCCACAAAGCGCTGCTGTGGAGCCAAAGTGAAAGTGAACGACGACAAAACACAGGGAATTGTTAATGGTGATGAAGGGGTTGAAGAAACTGAGTAAAGGAACAATAAATATAGGGTAAAATATCATGGGTTTTTCTTCTATCACATTAATGTGGAAATAAAATGGGAAGCTGAACAAAGACTTTCATGTCAAACTGTAAGGCTTGTCATGAAGTTTCGTGTTGTAAAATTTTCTGTGTGTTCAGTGCAAAGTGATGTCAATAATTTTCCCATTCTAACTGTGATTCAGAAGCTATATTACAATTTATTTATCTTAGAGAACTGTGTTATCCAACTACTTGTTCCTTTGATCAGTTGCCTCATTTTTTGTTTTGTGCATTCCTCATTCTGGATTCAAACTAAAGAGTTGTCATTCTATGGACAGCCCCTGAAACAACTCTGAAAATATATTCTGTAAGCTAAAAAGCAGATTGAAGTTGAAGGGGTTTCGTTTGACTGTTTCAGTAGCTTAGCGCCGTCTGGCCAAGTTTATTGGCTGACATCATAAGAAAAGCGGTAAATCTTTGATTTCCTAAGATAAAATGTTTAACACTAGATAAAGAGTTGTCATAAGTCTGATGACTGTTCATCCCAAGAAACAAGGAATTAGATATACAAAGATCATGACTCTACTGAAAAAGCACTATCCAATGGAACACACTAATATGCCAATAAAACTTTGGAAGCTCCAAAGTTATGGTAAACTTGGCCACAAGGAGTTATGGTAATAACTTGGCCACAAGGCTCTTGGCAGGGGAATGAAGAGCCACAGTACCCCGATCTACACTTGAAAACTTTTTGTACACTGCCTTGAGCTTACTATCCGCTGCAGCAGCGTGGAACTGCACCAGTAACTTCGCACAACATCTGTCAAATAACAGGCAAAATCATATTAGCATGATGACCTATGACTCAAAAAACTTGAAGAATCTTGTGAATGAAATCAAGTACAAACATTAACACATCTTCACTGTAACCAGTGTGGTGCTTTAATGTTTCAGTCCAGAATGGCCGCTTGTCAAGGGTATGTCGAGCAGCATATACAGCTGCAGCAGCAATCAAGGAGGGGCGATACGAGATGACCAACGGATATTGCATCAGACCAAGTTCGGCCAAGAAAAATGCCATGTTCTCCAACTACAGCAGTTAAATTTCAGTTAATCTTGACGCATATATAAGATTAAGAATCAAATTCTATCAGCATACCTCCTTATCAGATGGAACAGAGGCCTTGACGTATCTGAGGAGGAAGACATATGGTGTAGGGACTGTTAAGTACCATTCCAACTTTCCCAGGATTGCCTTCTCCATTGCCAAAACCTGTTCTCGGATATAGGCATTGTCTGATATGCAAACAAAGTCATTAACCTGTAAGAATTTCGAAACAAGGTTAATCTGGGAAAGGAACGACAGACAACTTAAAAGGATGTAACCGAACATGTGAAGGGTATTTGACCTCTGGTGCCCATATCTCTTCATACTTGCAAGCAATAAGCATTGAGCTGATGCCAACCAACTGAAGCTCCTTTCTTGGCACAACCTTAACTGCTAGGAACCGATCAACAATGTTAAGAGTAAGATAGAGTGTTTCTGGCATCAGCTCAAATTTGCGATGAACTTCAATCAACCAATCCACTAGGATTGTTCTCATCTTCGCATTGATGTCTGGCTGCAAGTGCATATAGTCATGTACCCTACCATCATCCTGCATCAAATTATCCTTAGATTGTGGTTTAGGAAGAAGGACAGCAGAGATGGATAAAAAAGAGGCATATGAATTCATCATTACTTCTGTGAGTTTGTAGAACTTGTAGATATCATCAACATATTCAACTACTGCCAACTCATTATCAACATCTTCTGCATCAATGCAACTGACTGGTAAGTCCTCTTTTGGCTTGTGGCTAAGACCACAGACAGCCTGAAAAATCAACAAAAGGAAATATATAATGTGTGAGGTTGTATCTCCGAGAAAAAGAGAGAATTGCAGCAGAAAATAGTGTGAGAGTAACTATCCAATTTACCTTGCTCCGAGCAGTGAGGATTGAAGTGAGTGTTTTAATTTCCTTCTTGGAAGATCCTGCTCGAAATTGCCTTCTGTTAACTGGTCTACCCTCTTCACTCTCATCAGAGCTAATCTCGATCACGTTATCAGGCTTATTCTTCTGAATGGCATTATTAATGGCACCAACTGCCGCCTTTGCTGGCGCTGGACCCCTTCTAGTTCCAGGCCCATTACCAACTGGTTTCTGCATATTGATAGGAAAATAGAGCACCAAGTCAGTTTCTGAATCTAAGCCTTTGTTCCAATATGTAACAGAAGGACTTTGTTATATAAATTATGATTACCTTCCCTTGCACACCATGATCTTTCACCAAATTACCGATGTCTTGAAGTACCCTTCTATTCCTGCCATCAACCGCCGCCAAGTTCTTCTGTTTGAGTTCCCCTGCGAAGCTCAGAAACTAAAATTATCAACAAGTTTCTTCAAACAAAAAAGAAAAAGAACTTCCATACGGGAACTGCCTCGATGAAACAGGAAAGTTAAAAAGGCTCATAATTTAACATCGGCACAGGGTAAAATTTGAAAACAATGGGAGGATAAGATTTACACTGGATCGCTCACAAAATGTTCAAAGAAACAGAGTGAAAAGGGATGAAGAAGAAAGAACCAGCCATATAGATTAACCAATCTCAGTTGTGGGTTTAATTAGAAAAGCCCAAAGAATCACTTCAACAACCGATCAAGACAATAAAAATAAATTGAATGCTCCTCAGTTGAAACAAGATAAATATCGGCATTTCAAATTATACAAGAACATAACAAAAGACAATTGAGACAGGAAAGATCATGACGTGAATACATAAATAACTTGCAAGCAACACAGAAATAGACCGAACTGAACACTGTTAGCAGGTTTGATGAGGAAAACCTCAAAGAAATGTTTGAACAACTACTGCTATTATACATCATAAAGCATAACAAATCTTCAAAGAAACATATAACCATAACAACAAAACATAAGATCCAAAGAAGCAACCTTTAAAATTTCACAGTTCAACAGAACAAGGAAGACCCACAAAAAGATCGATTAAAAATTCATACCTCTAAGTTGTTGGTGAGGAACAACAGCTCTGGAAGCCATTTCTAGATCTTCTTTTTCTTCTTCTTGTTGGGTTTCTTCTGGTTCTTGGTTCTGACCAAAGACTCTCGCAAACAGCGACGACAGAAACTCCTGGAGAAGACTACTACGCGTCTCTCCTTCTTCTGCTTCTATGATCGCCACCCTTTCTCTCTCTTCTCCTCCTTGTCTTTTCTCTCTCGAATCTCCACTCCTCTCTCTGCAAATGTTTTCCTTCGTTTCTTTGCTTCTTGTGTGAATTGGATATGTGATTGTGTTATAGCAGAGAAAAGGGAAAAAGCAATGAGAGCGTTGAGTTCCCTTTTGAAGCGACGCCAAGCCTCTTCCCACCTCCAACGGTCTTATCTTTCACCATGGCTTAACCGTTGGATTCTCTCCCATCTAACGGCAACAAATCTTAACTACACATGGTTTAAAGTTTTGGGATTCACTAGCCGTTAGTACTTAGTAGTAGTAATAGGGTAATTTTGCGGGTCGGGTTTGGTGGAGGATCTGTTTCATTAACTTAAAAAATGTATCATAAGCCCTTGGGCTTTAGACCTGAGCAGCTCGTCCATGTTGTCAAGCCTATATACCGCGTGAAATAGTGGGATCTGTCTTATTTTATAACTTAAAATTATTAATATTTTGTAATTATTTTAATTATATATGGTAATTAATTTAATTAAAAATTTAACCAAAATCTCTAATCTAATTCAAACTCCTCTGTATATATCTGCTCTCATAAGTCTACTCTTCATCTCACTCCAACTCTCTGGTTTAACACACAAATCCTATCTGGTTTCTCTCTTTAACTTAGGAAGAAACCTCTAAAACAAATATGTAGACATGTCCTCAAAGGATTGAGCTTTACTCTTGTTGTAGGTGAAATTAATGGTGCCTTGTGCTGATGAGGTGTTTCTTGGTTGTTCTTGTTAAGGATTACGGTGAGTTCCATGAGGCGAAGAGAGCCATTGTTGGAGGGAGAGTCTTGAAACAATTGGTAAAAATTGCATATTTGTGATCATAAGATTAGAGGTTCGAATAACGAAAATATCCTCTTTGATATCCTCGTAAAGTGAGAAGCATTTTGCTGAGAGTAAATTTTCAATGAATATGACCATTCATTTTATGATATTAAAAAAAATTATCATGACCTTTTTCACTTGCCAATTTACTTATAATAATTTCAATTTTACAATAGAATATGTTATCTAAATCACGATAAAAAGATATTTAGAGTTAAAAAAAACCACTCTTCAACCATTTATTAAAAGTATTGGATACCAAAAAATTAGAATTATCAAACATAAAATTGCATGTTATACAAGAGATCTATATAAATTATAGCAAAGATTTAAGCACAGAGATGCTACATAAGAAGCAATCTAATGTAACTTCTATTTGGCTAGGTTTATACTAGTAGAGCTTTTATTAGTAGAATTTTTTTTTTCTGTAGATTTTTTCTAAAAAATCAGTTGACTGTTTAGTTGTCATTTAAAAAATAGCTTCTTTAAATGAGCTTTATACAGTACACTGTTTAGCAACATAAAAATAAAAAATACTTTTAATTTTAACCATATTTTATTTTGTAATAAAAATTACTTATGCATATAAATATTATTTAAAGTATATTAAACAATATTTAAAGCACAATATATTAATTATTATATAATTATATAATTTTAAATTATATGAAACATAAATAAAAATATATCTAACTAAATCTTTTATACGGATTATAACATAAGTAAAACTAATATTAAAAATAAATATTAAAACATATAAACAGCCAAATAATATTATATAAATCCCAAAATAAACGTGAAGATGGATTTGTAGGTATTGTGGGAATTAAGTGTAAAACATAAGGATAAAAGAGACTAAAAAATAGGCTCATTAATTGATCTGAAAAATCTATCCAAAAAAACCATTTGAGAGGCTTTTTTGAAAAGCTCCAAATTTGAAGTTCTTAAAAAATTATATTTTGACTATCAAAAAGTCTTATCTATTAAAGAAGTGTTTTTTTTATTTTACAATTAAACACTTATTTTTCTTAAAAAAGACTTTTCTAATGGAGAAAAGTGTTTATTAACCTCCGAAAAGCAGCACGTAGTAACGGTAGATACAAAATGTAAATGACATTTATGTGTGACAAGCAGAAAGAGGTAATAACTGCTAACTAAAACCTACTTCAAAATTATCATATTCTTTTGTATATAAAATAGATCGACCAAAATAACAAACTATTGACATTGTCCCAGATGCTGCAACATTTACAAAATAGCCAAAGTTAATGCTTTTGACACATCAATTCAGTCCCTTCAGTAACACGGACGCCTATAACTCCTTATTCGGCTTCATCTTCGTGTGTAGAGTATACAATATTTGATTAAGACAATGATAGGAACATCATTTGCAGTCCTAGTAATAATTCCGGTATCAACAACATCATCAAAACATTCATCACCAACTTCAAGAATCAATATCCACATTTTGTTCCAAATATGGCAAATTGGATCCATGATTAATATAGATTTCTGTTACTCCATTACACAAGCATCATTCTTCCTCATCATATGGGTTCTTTAACATCTTCCACGAGCAAATCATCATCGCAAGTTCCCAAAACCAGAACAAATCAATTTCAATGTCTCAACTTTCAACATCACCATCCACATATTCTACATCTTTCGTACAGATAAACTTCCCACTATGAATTGCAGTTAATTTCCCATCCCAACCCTCCATCTTTTTTTTTTTTTTGGTGAGAATGAGGGCAAGAGCCCTAAACTTTAATTAGCAACCAAACGTGGGAAAGAAACACCCATAATGTCA
>JANZLC010000201.1:5496184-5510691 GCA_026413385.1 Erythroxylum gracilipes
TATCTCTAATCACATATGAAAAATATTTTTATCATTTGCCCAAAATTTTTATGTAAAATTCTTTTTTGAGTTTTATAAGAATGCAAAAATAATTCAAAGAATGGAAATGGAGAGGTTAAATTGGTCAAAATCTGAGATTAGCAATTGAATCGTTCGTTTTAGGTCCACCGCCTCGCGTGCGCCTTTCCTCCTCCGGAAACCGTCGGCCGGTGGTCAGAAATAAATATAACCAACTGAACAACAACAACTCACAGACAATAACGAGAAATATCCAATGGAGGATCAAGCTGCTAACGTAGATGAAGATAAGGGAGTCAAAGCATTGGCCTCCTTCTACTCCAGCTATGTTTGGAATCGACTTGTCACTCTCTTTCCCTCCAACACTAAGTTTATTGGCAAAATCTCAAGCATCTACCATCAAACAGCTCGCACCACTCGCAAACCTTGCTTTCCTCTACCTTTGCCCTCTAACTCTCCAGATTCTTCTCTGTATACTCTCTGCTTTCTCATTTTTCCTGTCTATGTTCATGTGATAATAGAGATTCTAATGGATTTTAGATGTCTTATACTCCCTGCATTTTTTCTATACTTGCTACTCTAGCATTTATTTAGTTCACCATGCATGGTTCTCTCTAATTTCTATATACATTTAGCTGAAAAATAATGCTTAGACTTTAGAAACAATGGTTAGATGATAAGATTGTTTATATCTGAATTTATCATCCTTAATCTTATAATATGCCTTGATAAGTTAATTAATCCTAGGATAAAATCGTATTTCCTAAACATATGGCTTCCTTCTCCTTTTGTTGCATTTTTATACAGAAATGTGTTCAAGTTTTAGTTGCTAAGTATGAAATTTAATGTTCTCTCTTGTCCTATACATGCAGGTTTGTGACAGAGCCATCTAGGCTCTATGACGTCCTGGAGGATATTATACAACACCTTATAGCTAATTTACACAATGTACAAAAGAATTTGCAGTTTTGGCAATCTAGAGCAGAGGTTAGCATTTAATTTCAAAAGCCTATTTTGTAATTATCCTGTGTATCACTTTGTAGTCAGATATTTCTCTTCGACTGAACTAAAGTATTTCAGGGTTCTAATGCTCGAAAGTTGTACTTCATGATTTTTGAGAGAGGACCATTGGCTTTCATTGATGGGACAGTTTACTTCCTGCGTGAATTTGGTGAGGGTTCTACCATTCAGCGGTTTTACCAGTCTGCATCTGCTCATATATCTGAGAGGATAGCAGCTCTCAGCACCATAAGAGATGCACTTGCTACATCCTTGGCTGAGGTAACTTCCTTTTATTTGTCTATCCTATTTTTTGTTCTTATGTAGTTGTGTACAAAAGTTTGCAGCTACTTTTTCCTTTAATTTAATTCCAGAATTTGATATGCATGCCACATGCTGTCCCAAATGTATTGGTATAATATTTTAGAACAGATGTTTTGTCCAAGCTGGTTGAACTTGAAATGTCTAATGTTATTAACCTGTGGACTATACTTGTTTCTCATTGCTTTCTCAAGCTTACAGTTCACATTATGGATATCTGAAGTGTTAAGACTCTTCGGAAATTTCATGCTTCCCTCATCTATTTCATTTTGATTTTGGACGCATCCATTCCTTGCTTAAATTTTAATGTAGGATTAGTTTACCACATCTAAAACTTTACCTTAACCATTTTAGACTCTGTTTCTGTCAATATGTCTATATGCAACTTATGCAGTCTATTCATTGCTTGCTATGGTCTGAAATATGTGTCAAAGAATTTAGCCAGCGTTTGTTCTCAACAGAGCTATAAGAATCAATGATAAACCTCATTTTCTGTACCGTTAGGTTTACATGGAAGTCAATAAATGTGGTGAGGAGTTAGTGAAGGATCCTGAAAAATCATTGCCTTCATTACTAGCTTCTATTAATGGTATGTTTTCGAATTTGGAGGCATCAATTGGTCATCTGCATGCTATACATCAGGTAAGTGTCATACTGAGCTTATTAATTTGCTTTCCATGTATGTGGAAAAAACAATTTTGTTAATTCAATGCTACAATTTTTGTATGTTCAACTGTGAAGCCTGTCAAAATATTTTAGTAATTGTTGTTTCACGTACATGCATGGTGCTATGCTTTCTAATATGTATTCTTGAATTTTATGCAGACTTCTTCTGTTGATGGAAGCTATTCATTTCCTTTGCTGCTTGAGGAACTACCAGAAGTTAATGGAGGGTCTCAGTGGACTGATTGTGAAATGAGAGATGCCATCAATATGGTTTACAAAAATCTAGAGACACTTGACTCCTATGTGTCTTTATTGGTAATAATTTTTATTTTTTTCTCAGTGATTGGCTAAATTTAGGTTGATTTCTTATCACTGTCATCTGGTAATAGAATCCCATGTCACTAGTAATTGTAGTTGGAGATGCTGATCAAACGCGATTCTTCTTTCCTTTAGGTTTCTAAACACCAAAAGCCAAGAAAAGTAAACCAATACTGGATTCGCTACACATGTGGTGCAGTTGGCCTGTCAGTTTGTTCATTGTGGCTCCTTCGACATAGTAGTTTGATGGGAAGTTCTGATATTGACAATTGGATTCAGGAAGCTAGGGATTCAGTTGTGAACTTCTTTAGTGACCATGTGGAGCAACCGGTATATCTAACTTGCTCTTTTTATCATATGGTTCCATAACTGAATTTGCACAAGTTCTGTGATCAAATTTAGATTTCTAAGCAATGCTGAAAGCACTTATTACTAATTTGTTTGAAAGTGGAGTAAAGAGATTTTCTTCCTTCACAGTGCTGTAGTTTGGCCACATAAATTTCAGTAGTGCAAAAGTCAACCATTTGTGGCATATCTAGAGATTAACTCATGATAATTGTGAGATGGATCCATACTTGGGCTGGTTGTAAGTCCCACTTCAGTACTGAAATGTTGAAAAGGTATATATGGGATCTTTTGGAAAGGGGTACTTGTCACCTTCTGGGACTAGTGCTAGAAATCCAACTAAAAATTCAGGTTAAAATTATCTTGCATTGTTGTGCTATCGATACTTAGGATGTACTTACACTTCAGCATGGGAATGTTGAAAAGGTTAGAGAAATGGGTACTTACCATTCTCCTAAGACTAGGGCAAGAAATTCAACTAATAGTTCAGATACTTGTTACCTTATAATTTTTTTTTTCTTTACATTTCTGATGTTTTCTAGCTTTCCTAGTCCAAATGGATTCTAAAACCCCTCTCTCTTGTAGTTCTGTTTCTGGATTTTAGCTATTCAATTGAAATGTTGTGAGATTTAACAAACTGGTCATTTTATCAGCTTCTCTCTATAAGAGATGAACTATTTGAGACATTCAGGAAGAGACAAAAAGGTGTGATGGAGGCCGAAGAAGTTCAGTTGACTGCTAATTCTCTGCGCAGGTTGACATTTCATTCCACTTTCTTTTCCCTCTGAAAATACCGTATTATGATGAGTCATTGTAAAAGTGGAACTGATAGTCAGAAGATTAACGTACATACTTGTAGCTTGCAATGTATAGGTTCTCTAAAATACCTGTGAAGAATCTACACACTTAACAGTGGCTTTTAATTTACACACATGTAATTTATAATGACGGCAGAAGGCCTAGAACATTGAAGAACAAGTTAGGTGTTAATTATCCTAAAAATAGCAAAAGAGTTTTTTTTCCCTGTTAAAAATTCATGTATGACAATTTTGGACTATTATACTGAAGTACGTGGAATGTATGATATGACATAATATTTGTATTAAAAAAAATTAAACGTGGAAAATCTCCATCGCTTAGTTTCCAATGCATTAGCTCTGATGTCCAAGTCTTCATCCCCTGCGATGCGAGGATGGGAAGAAATAGATTTAGAGGCTTTGATTCAACTTCATAACAACTTCTCTTTCCCTTTCCATTTGTGTTAATAAAGATGAGATGATTTCCGTTGCATAGGTGCAATAGAGCCCTTTTGTTTGCATCTAGTAAATAGTCGAATGTCATTAGGATGTCTCTATTGACCTGAAATGAAAGGGTAATTGCTATCAATTGTTTAGTTTATGATAAATTTGCACTGGCAATGGGTTTATGATAGCTTTGTTTTAGTTTGGCTTTCCTCGCTAAAAGGGATTTGTATGAAAACTTTGGAATAGGATACTCAGGTACTGAATAATGAATTGGAAAGGTTCTGATGGCTGAAGTAGGATTTCTTTTGATAGCAATTATATGACGTGATTTATTTTAAATATTTGTACAGTACTGCTGTTTTCTCCTCCCTCTTTTTTCTTTAATTAGTTCCTTCAATTTATTTTCTCGCGTGTCCAATCTTGCAGAAAATACTTGGACTAAATTGCCCATGAACTTTCTTTGATTAATTATGTCGCTGGTATGCAGAATGTTGTTGGCTTTCAGTGAGCAGACAAAAGGTCAAAAGTTCCCAGAGAATGCTTCAGATCAGGAAATGCTTGAAATAGTGATGACAAGGTAGGCTGCACTCTGAGCTTATGGGTGGTTTCTATGTTTTAGATGGGATTAATGAGGATTTGAAGTTCTTAAAGATATGTATACAAGAAGACTAAGGGTTTAATGAAATGTTACTTTTTGCTTTTGTACTCCAGTGTTTTTGTTTTCTACTTTCTTGTCTAGGTTTTATGTTTTCTATCGCCCAAGTAATGACGTGTCCAGGCAAAAAAATACTCCTATTGTTCTGCTGAATATGTTTATATATCAAGTTTATGATTATGGCAACAGAAAGAGTTGAGAGAGAGGGAAATTTGTGTGTAATCAGCAATCTTGTTTCCTAGAATAGAATGAACTAATGGACTTTAGGAACACTCTAGCTTGTAGTGATGCTACCCACTCCCAGATCAACATTCTCGATGAATATTGAGTCGATGAATGGATGGGTGTGGAAGTACCTTCTCTTGTCCTACTTTAACTCAAATTGCCTCAAGCAAGAAAGTATTCTCTTTATGATGCAGTATTGTCTATTATGATGATTTATTTGTCAGCCCCACAACCAATTCACAAAGAAAAGCTAGTGGATCAGTTTTACACGGGTGAAATTTACCCTTTCAGTTTCAAAATATTACCTGATTGATGAGTTTATACTTTTCTAGTTTTAGGTGGAACATCCAAACCTTGATGTAATTGGGTTAAGTGATTCCTCCCAGCATATTGACATGAACTCCAACTTAAAAATGAAACCTATGTGCCATAAAATTGTGTGGAAAAAATCTTCAACACTTGGCATCAGTACTCAAAATTTCTTTGACTTGATTCCTAAGTTGATATAACACTGAATTACTTATAAGTAGGCATGCTTATGTGGTTATCTTACTCCTCTCCTTGGAAAGTGAGCTCCTTGGCTACTGTAAATAGGTACGAGAAGGAACTAACACATCCTATTCAAAACCTTTTAAGTGGGGAGCTTGCTCGTGCTTTGCTTATCCAGGTAATCCAGAACACTTTGATAATGATGCCTGTTTCTAACATTGGTCATAACCTGATATATTCTTCCCATTTCAGGTTCAGAAGTTAAAACTGGATATTGAGACGTGAGTCTGCTCAAATAGTATGCCATATCAAAATCAAATTTTATTTGGCCTTCCTAGTATGCTTAATTTGCATTGATCTTTAATCAGGGCAATGCTAGAACTTGATCAGATCCTCAGGGCAAATGAGATCAACTTTGCTATTCTGGCTGCCTTGCCAGCATTTTTTATTTCTCTCATTCTGCTAATGGTAGCACGTGCATGGCTCAAACGGGTACGTAAACAGTAAATATCCTCCATTGTTTAATAACAGTTTCTTTGAGTGAATTCTATGTGTTGCAATTGTATTGGGGATGACATTTGTGATTTGCGGCCTTGCATTGACCAGTATGTGTAGACACACATCTGCTCTTTTGTTCCAAGGCTGGCAGCCCCAGCTTGAAATGCTGTATATGATTTCTACCTTGATTGAGGTAGATTGCCTTTCCTCTGGCCATTTATTGCATCTGTTTCTTGAAAAGTAAAGACTGATTTCTTCACATATTAAGTTGGGGAGAATATGGTTCTTTCTTTTGCTTTGCATGGTGATGCAAGTATGCAAGCGAATTTATACATTAATACAAGTTATTTAAATATTTTGATTCTTATGTTTATGGGTTTGAAATGAGATTATAGTTCACTTTCCCTTAATCACCGAACAAATTAGGTGCTTTATGCTACTGCTAATCTTCAACACTGTGTATGGAGCAATAAAAAGCATACGTCATGACATGTACATATTTGGGCATGAACTTCAAAGCACTAGAGGTGCACATTTTACAGAAAAATTCTGAGGATGGAGCACCACAATTTGATGCAATGGACAGGTCTAAGAAACACATACATGTGTGAAAATTCTGAATTGAGACTCCTGATTTTAGTTCGGGGAGTTAATTTGTTCCTAATCTTCTTCTCCATGCGCACTTTCACAAGTATCTGCATGCATGTGTTTTTATGCACTACAGTTTTATCCATGTTCTTTCTGCATCTTTTGTTGCATAAATCAGGATACTAGAGCAGAAGGAAGGGGGAGAATTGCTCGACGTCAAAGGAGGCTACTCTTAGCAGAGGTTGAAAGAAGGATTATGCAGTACCAAAATTATATTGACCAAGGCCTGGTAAGAAACTGCATTTAGTATTGGATTATTATTAGACTTCTTAAAAGTATCTTTATACCTTGATCATTTCCAATGTCATGATATGCATGTTAACAATTCACTGTAAGAGAAGTTGTTTGTTATCAAAACAGCCAAGAATGTGAGGTGATGGTGAGTTACTGTAAGAACATGTGGACCAATTGAACCATCTCTTTTATACTGTGAGTCTTTGTGATTCCGTGGCCGTTTCCAATGATGAAAGATTGCTTTTCCAAACAATAAGATAGCTTCAGGCCTTCCACCTGTTCACAGATTCAGCCATGCAATTATACTAATTAACAGTAATGACATATCTACCCATCACTCCACTCATTATGCAGGAGAAAGAGTCAATATCCATGTATGGCTTAGCATTGTATAGTTTGGATCGCCTATTTCATGCTGTTGAAAGGCATGCAAAAGCAACTGGTGAATGGCAGTGGTTAGTATGAACTACCGGGTTCCTATATTATTATTTTTGATCTACATCGCTTATGCATCTTTATTTATGCTCATGCAAATACTGAGATTGGTTTAGAGCTAACTAGTAAGGTGATGAACAGCTTGAGACAAGATATCATGGATCTGGGAAAACCAGGCCTTCCAACTACTTACAAACTTGCAGTGACATCGCGCATGGAGCAGCTGTACGAGTGCTTACTTCCTTCATTTAAAATACAATAGGGTTCTCTTTCCCTCCTTTATTGTCCTTAAAAAAATGTCAACTTACCTTCCCAGGAGAAACAAAGATTTAAAAGATGAAAAGAATAGGGGGGAAAAAAAAACCATGATCATTTAAAATGCAAAGGGGTGGATCCCATCTTTATACATGCTGGCATTACGTATTTTTTGCTTTATGTAATGCAAGATAAACAAGAAAGAAATTCCCTCCAGTTGGGGATTTGATCAATTTTGTAAGCATTGGATTATAAGACCTCAAATCATTGGCTTTTTTGATCAATTTTGTAAGTATCGGATTTTAAGACCTCAATTATTTGGCTTTACTGATGTCCCAATAAGTCAGATTTTGTAAGTTCCATAAACATGCCTTTTTTGTGGAGGTCTTTGTTCTTGTTCAATCAATACCGCATGTGGTTGTAGAGATGTCAAAATTGCCTCGTAGCTTGACCGTTCATTTAAAAATGACGTCATTTTGTCACGTTTTTGAAGTTTTTCTTTGAAAAATGACATGCGGGGTTAGCCTGGCCCACTGGTGGCTTGTCGGGCCACGGGTCGACCATCCTAGCCCATCGGGTTACAGGCTATCATGGCAATCGGTTGGGCTTCAGCTGTGGTCCGGCTCATTGACATCTTTATGTGGTTGGGTCTTCTAAATAGCAAGAGATGATTGTGCATTTCGTTAGACATTGATCGTGCATTATATTGTTCCTCTGTGATCATAAGATGAGGAAATAGAAAGTTGTATACAATATGATCCTTCTCAAGAATTGTAAAGCGTAAAATTTTGTTTATTGAATACGATAACTGTTTTACACCCATTACTTTCACATTTCTTTACAACTTGTAGATGTAGACCGAATGCAATAGTGGGCACACTGCATGCAGACTGCAGATACATTGATGGACTAGTTTCTCTGTTCCATCATCTACCCGGAAAGCCACATTCTCCCAGTGTGCTAGTGTGCTGCTTATCAAAGCGGGATTACCATTACCATAAGCATCAAGGTTTTTGACCCGCGGTATACATTAAGGACCACGTAGTTTCTATTAGCATTTCAAGTCGAGAACCTGGAAAATAGTGAAGCAGGAGACGACTATCCAATTTTGATTCTCAAAGAATGGTTGACTATACATTCTATGATGGTTGAATTGGAGCCAGTCGCCATCAAGTAATTTTGTAACACACCAACCCTGTTTTGGTACTGGATCCATTCTCTCCTCCATTTATTGAGACCGAGCTGACGGAGCCTTTCCAAGACACAAACCAAGCTCAACCCATTGATTCAATCAAGCTTCGACCCGGTAGCTTAGAGACATCAATTTCCTTCATGAAATCCCTTATTTTCTCAGCCTCCTCATATCTACCTGCTTCTGCATAGATGTTTGACAAGAGGACGTAATAAGAAGCCTTTTCTGGCTCCAACTTGATTAATTTCTTTGCAATCCGTCCTCCTACTTCAAGATTATTGTGAACTCGACACCCTGATAATATGGCGCCTAGAACGCCAGCATCAGGTTCAACTGGCATTTCCTCAATAAGCTTCTCTGCCTCCTCTAGAAGCCCTGCCTTTCCCAGACAATCGACCATAGTTGCATAATGTTTCAAGCCAGCAACCAGTCCGCAATCTTGAATCATTCTGAAATAGGATCGTGCTCGCTCCACCAGGCCCCCATGAGCACATGCTGTTAAGACCCCAAGAAACGTTACATCATTGGGCATAACCCCTGCTCTTTCCATCCGATCAAACAGTTCCAAAGCAATACCCACATTGCCACCCAGTCCATATCCCAAGATCAGTGAGCTCCACGAAAACACATCTCTATGGCGCATTTTATTGAACATCCTATGGCCGTAAGTCAATATCGCGCATTTCACGTACATATCTACAATAGCGTTCCCTAAACTTAATTCCATCTCCGAGCAGTTCCTCAAACACCAGCAGTGAACGCTCTTTCCATGCTTTAACCACCCCAATTGACCACACATTAACAGCAAGCTCACCATGACAACCCCATCTAGCTTAATCTCAAAATTCAACATCTCCCTGAATAGTTGCAAACCCAAACCAGGTTCCCCATGCTGGGCATACCCAGATAACATAGCAGTCCAAAGAATTGCATCTCTCTTGGGCATTTCATCAAACACCAGTCTAGCATGAAACACGTAACCCAAAGTGACATACATAAACACTAGAGCAGACCCAACAAATAAACTCACCTCGAAACCCTTTTTTACACACAACCCATGTAGCGTAATGCCCAGACATAAGCACCCAGAGCCCGCGCACGCCCTCAAAACAAGAGGAAGCGAGAAATCATCTGGTCGAACTTGGGACTCCCTCCACATAAGGAGGAACAATTCCAAGGCTTTCTCAGGAAAGTTTGAACGAGAAAACTCGCCAATTACAATGTTCCAGGAGAAAATATTTCGGTGTGGCATGTGAAAGAAGAGGGAGAGAGCATGAGGGTAGAGCATGTTGTGGTGAGAGTACGTGAGAACAAGCTTAGAACTGAGGACCACATTGTCGTACAGAAGAAGCCGGAGCAAGCGAGCGTGGAGGTGGCGCAGATGTGAGGGGTTTGGAGAAGTGTGGAGAAGGTGAAAATAGTGAGAAACAATGGAGCACCGGTCAGTGACGTTAGTGGCAATGGTTGTGAAGAAAAGTCTATTGATCAGAAGCTGAGGCGTTGGTCTTCCATGAAGCAAAAGTAGCGTAGGCATAAACATTGGCAAGTGCGAAGCAGCTGCACGTCGTCGCAACTCTCACTGGCGTGTTTTTTGTTAATGTACCTGAGGAAAATATATTCTTATATGTTTAACTTGAATTTGTATTACGAATATTAATAAAATATTTAATATTAATTAGTTTTTAGTTTTTTTTTTTCTCAGAAGTTACGTAGGCAAGTAATATACAAACTTATATGATATGATTTTAAATTTTTTTAAAATTTCATATAATTCAAATATTAGTATTTTATTTTGTTTAAAATTAAAAAATATTTCAAATATTAATTTAATAATTTAATTATTAAATATAATAATTATCAAAAAAATATTTTATGATAAATATATTTAAATTTAAATATATTTCTTAACTTAACTCTATTAATTTTATTAATTTAGAACTAACATTTTTTTATATTTCAATACATCAATACATTTCAAAATTTTTATATAATTTAATACCATAATTTGATAGGATATAAAATAATTTTGTATGTTTAAATCATTAAATATTTTCAGTTGGGATTTTTGTATAGTTTTTATAAATTATCTTTATAAGAAAATTTTAAGTACTAATTCCTTTATGCGAGGAAAAAGTTTCTTTATTATTAAAACTAAACCTTTTCTTAAAGTTTTTCAAACTTAGTAATTAAGTTAAATTTTTTTTAACTACTATTTTATGTATAACCAAGATTCTTAATATTTTGGCAATGATTATAAATTATACTTAGAATTTAATAAATATCCTATTAAATAATTTATAATCATATATCAAAATTAACGTCTAGTAACATGTCATGACTACCAAATATTAAGAATAGCAAATTCGATTCAACTTCTTCATGCATAGTTATGTTTTATGATTTAATTATTTCGTTATCTAATATTTGAGTTGGATATAAAATATGGATTTAATATTCACCCTTTTAAATCAAATCATATTTATTCTTACTAGTTAAATTGATATGTAACTGATGTTTGAAAACATTTTTTCAAATCTTAATTCACTTCGATCATGTAATTTTTTAAATCATTACTAATTAAGAATAGGGGAATATTTTTCCTAATTATTAACTTACTCAATTATCTATCTATGATTAATGTTGTATCAAAGTACCACTGACTAAATTATCGTAAATTTAATAGGTTGTAAGTGACATTAAAATACAGTAATTATCACATGAGATATTTCAATAATCTCAAATTTAAAGATAAATTGTATAACCATCATAATGAAAAAATTCATAGATTCACATTAGATTGAACCAAAACAAAAGTTATCTAACATGGTCGATAACTTCACTTAAAATGCGACGGCAATGACTTCAAATGTGCATGTTTTTGTTTCCAACTAAACTTCGCTTCAATTTGGTTGGGTTTATATTAGTAGAGCTTTTGCCAGTAAAATTTTTTTCTGTAGAGCTTTTCTGAGAAGAACTTTTCTAAGAAGCTAGTAGACTGTTTGGCTATTATTTAAAAAAGAGTTTTTTTGAAAGAGCTTCATTAAGTAGACTGTTTGACAATAAAAAAAAAAACACTTTTAATTTTAATTTTATTTTGTAATAAAAATTATTTATACATATAAATATTATTTAAAGTATATTAAACAATATGCAAAGTATAATATATTAATTATTATATAATTTTAAACCACATAAAATATAAATGAAAATATATCAAACCAAAACTTTTATATAGATTATAATATAAATAAACTAATATCGAAAATAAATATTAAAACATATAAAAAAGTCAAATAATATTATATAAATATCAAAATAAATATCAAAGTTGAGTAAATAGTTAAATACATAATAAACAGAAAGATAAGTTTGTGGGTATTGTAGGAATTATGTGTAAAATATAAGGATAAAATAGACTAAAAATAGAAGCATTAATTGATCTGAAAAATTTACTTAAAAAATTATTTTTTTAAAGCTTCAAATTTGAGCTTCTTAAAATGTTGTATTTTAACTAACAAAAAAATTATATCTACTAAAAAAGTACTTTTTTATTTTACAATCAAACATTCATTTTTAAAAAAATTGGAATAAAAAAATTACTTATTGAAGCTTAACTAGACAGTCACTTATTTAAAAGTAATTGAAAATTTCAAAAGCTTAAAGATTAAGATACGTGTAAGCTACTTGTCAACGACCGATTCAACCACGACATCAAAGTCTCCTTCTCCCAACGGACAACACCAGATCGTGATGATGTTTCAATAATGATTTAGTCAATTTTAACCATGTAAAGCTTTCATAAGATTTAATAAAATAATGTCAGAATTAGTTAATTAAAATAAAGGATATGTTCCTTAATGAACACACATTTGTCTTCTTCCTTCAAATATATATATATATATATATAATTTAATAATTTTTATTATTAAAAATTAAAAAATTCATTACAAATTAATCAATTTTAATAAATTAATAAGTTCTTATAAACTAAAATAAATAAATAAAATTTTATTTAATCAAACTTTAAATTAAATACAGCCTCTTTTAATTATATTTTATATTTTAAAATTTTAAAATTTATATAACTTTTAGCTATCTAATACTAATATAATTTTTAAAACTTTAAGTTTCTTGTATGTTATTTTTACATTCAATATAATAAATAAAGTTATATACTTTTTACGAAATGATAAGTATCTCGTTGGCCCACTACAATCTCATTTTCTCAATTAATAATTAATAATATCTTTTATAATTATTATATATAAAAGTTCCTACCGTATTAAAAATCATCACAAGAAGACAGAAAGCGAAAGAGAAATTCGTATTCACAGAAAATGGCAACCGTGGGAGGCGTTAAGGAGGTGAGCGGATCCGCCAACAGCTTGGAGATCGAAAATCTTGCTCGATTTGCTGTCGATGACTACAACAAGAAGCAGGTTAACCTAACCCTTTTCTGTTTCTTTCATTCTTCAATTGCTTGCTTATTTTGTTTGATTGGTTATTACGATGTTGTGATTTCGAAGGAAGTTTGGGTTGCTTTGATTTCAGAACGCGCTGTTGGACTTCAAGAAAGTGGTGAATGTGAAGCAGCAAGTGGTGGCGGGAACTGTGTATTATCTGACATTAGAAGTCAAGGATGGGGACAAGGTCAAAGTCTACGAAGCCAAGGTGTGGGAGAAGCCATGGATGAATTTTAAAGAGGTTCAGGAATTCAAGCTTATTGGCGATGCTCCTACTGACTCATCTTCTGCCTCAACCTAACCCTATCGCTTTTGGTAATTTGATGTTCTATTTACTTAAGAAGAAGCCACTAGAACACCTGAAATTAGTCGGTAGTCCCCTAGGATATCTATTTTTGGTCTTGTGTTTCTGACAAGCTGTGATTTTTCTTTTTGGGTATGTCCTATCTAGTTGGTTTAGAGGAGATTTCCCATATATTACTGTGATTTGGCATATGCCTATAGCATATATTCATGACATCATGATCATTTGTGATTTTTGCTTGTGTATTTCTTTTCTTTATGTTTTGGTTCTTATGGAAAAATTTTCAATTTCAGGTGACTGAACACTTCTCACCTCCTGCTATACCATTACCAGGTGTTGATGATGCTTAGTAAATAAAGATGTTGAATGTATTCCTTTTTATGAAAATGGGAAAAGATATTCCAACTATGCGTCTTTGAATGCTTAATATTTGGGAAGATCTACATTAGCTATGTTCATTTATATCCTTGATGCTCCTGCCATTTCTATACCCTTTCCCCTCTTCCCCGTCCAGGGATGATTGATCTCATTTCACTGCACAATACAGTCACATTTCCTTTTAACTCTCTTTGAAGTTGTAAGAGGTATATACCTTCCTAAGAAGCAAGAGATATGATAACAAATTAAAGGTTCTTATACTCTTACAACTCATTTTTGGTCATTTAGCATGATGTTTTCATTTGTGTTCAGAATCATTTCTTTGCTGAACTGATGAGATCATCTTCCTTGATGTGTTTCACTAAACGTTTATGGTGTTCATTGTTATTACAAGCAAAGATGAGCTGTAACCGTGGATAGTGTTCTTTGGTTGATCCGACTATTGCGCTTTGCGTATTTGTTAACAGTGGATTGTCAACTTAATCTGTGTGTATAAATTAGGGTTAAATACACTCACCTAATCGGTTTGACTTTCTTTTTCATTTGAATCCTTTATTCACAATCTCTTGGTCATATTATATTATTTAGGACTTGATTTTGAAATTTTGGTAAGAATAGGATAAGCATATTGAAGATTCGATCATGATTCTCCGGATCACGTAAAGAAGCAAAGGGACAGGTGGGCAGATTGAGTTGGGAGTGATTCCAAATGGTTTTGTACTCAAAACAAAGGGCGAGCCCACGTTGTTTTAGAATTATAGCAAAGCTGTCGAAAGATGATAGGCATTATTCAAACTTTAACAACAAATAAATGGTCTCG
>JANZLC010000201.1:5536022-5549089 GCA_026413385.1 Erythroxylum gracilipes
AAGCATCCATACTGAGTTGTTTATATTCCTTTCTGTATTACTGTTGGAGCAGTGAAACGAAGAGAAAAAAAAAACAACTCATGCCATTACAAAGAACACACAACAGATATATACGGTAGAACATGTAACAAATCATGCAAAACCATATGCTTTGATACCATATTTGGAATAGCTGGATTAGGAGGGTGGATGGGTTGCAAGTGTGTCAAGGTATCAAGAAAATGCCAAGAATTACCATTGATCAGTGAACTAATCTTTGTGTGAAGTGGCAGGATCAGTGAAGTGTTCAAAGAAGTTGGCCTTGACAAACCATAAAGAGATCAGATTCCCATTCCCAATTCTGCAAGAAACCTCAGCTTGGACTCTATCCCTCAACTTCAGTAACCAATTCAGGAAGCATATTTGATAAGCTACAACTTTGCAACTTACCCACATAAGATAAACACTTAAGTGTAAAACTTTCCCACTTAAAATCGTCATTTTCACATTTGAGAATGAGAAATACAATACGAATTAGTCCTTTTTTTTGGGAAAAAAGCCTAACCATTGCCAACGTGAAGAACGAGTCGCATTTCATCGTCACTCTTTGCTTCTGTTCCTGTCCTTTGCTATTTGTCTGCTTCTGCTTTAAGTTTGCTTTTTCAATGGCGTAATTTTTAAGGTATTATAAATTTGTTATTTTTTTAATCAAATTTTATAAACTTAAATTGTTAATATTTAATAAATTCATTTATGAATATAATTATATTAGTTAACATCTACGAAAAATTAGAATACATTTCATATTTTATAGGATGTCAAATATTAATTCTTTAAATATTCAAAAACTAATAAAAATTGCCAAAGAAATATTTAATAACTAAGTGAAAGTAGCCGATGCATAAAACTCCTCATTTTATAGATGCCTTAGAAGAGTTATAATCAGGACTGACCTTGGGCAAGGGCAACCTGGACATCTGCCCAGGCTCCATTCTCGTAAAGAGTTTAATATGGTCTATTTTTACTCTTATTAAAAATAAAATGAAATATAATATACCTTACACTTAACTTTATAAAGAATAACAAAATACTCATATTTTACTTATTTTTATTATTTATAAGAGCCAAAAAAGGCAAAAATAGGGCTTTATTTTTTATTTTACCGAGGGCCGATAAAATGTTAGGAATGAGCCTAGTCATGACTTCTGATGTACGCTATCTTTTCTTTATATTAAAAAAAGGTTATTTTTATAATTTAAACTTTTGATATTTTAGTCAAGCGACATAATATTAAAGATATATTTAATAAATATAAATGTAGGAGTGGGTTAAGAGCTTTGTTTCATTATAAAATTTTAATTCAAAAAAGGGAGTGAAATAAAAATTACTTGTAACTTAATTTTATAGATAAATTCTATAAATAAAAAATAAAAAAATAAAAATACATACATTTTAATAAAATTAAAAAATCGGAAGGCTTGAATAATATGAAACCGAGTTGTTTATTTTTAAAAATTAAAAAATGCATATTTTAGAATTATTAATATTAAATATTTTTGAGGTCATGACATCTGATGTGACTAGGCCTAAAACCTCAAAAAGCAAAGAAGAGACACCCAAACTCGACACGTTCTCGATCACCAGCACCGACCCTGTCCACCTCCTTTCTTTGAAGTTTCCAATTCCGACCTATAAACCCCTCATTCTGCCTTTCTCTTCTCCATAATTTTCAAGAGCGTCAACAGGTATTGTTCTGTAATTCCCTGTTTGTTTTCCTACAAAAATGATAAACTTGCATCTTTTTCTCAAGGTAGTTCTCAACTTTCTTTTGTATTACGATTCTCATTTTCTGATTAATTACCGAATTTCGCGAGACGTTTTGTTCAAGGCTGAAGCAGAGCTAGGGTTTCGTTTCAACTTAGTTTAAGAAGTCGATTTGATGTAGTTTCAGTGGGCGGATTGTTTCTATTGCATATTAATTCAATAATGGCCTCTACGGTGCAACTCGCAATACCTCAGATTTTTGTTCTCTTCATCTTTGGTTACGATATTAGTGTTCCGCTTCTGATCTTTTTGTGTTTTTTAACTGTGAAATTGTTTTCTTTAAAATGGGTGTGATGGATCTCGGAATAGATTATGGACTTGGTTTTAACGTTATACTTCATCCTCTTCAGTTTATAATTTGCACGGTGCCTGCCTAACTAACTGCATTGAAATCGTGTACCAATTTCTCTTTTTTATTTGCTATTTTTGTCTTAGAATTGCCACGCTTTTTAGTATTTTAGATCTGTAACTTTTAGGATCCCTTGTACGTCTGAGGGTTTGTTTGTTTGTTCCTCTAGTGTTATTTTTATGGCGGCTTTGCATTTGTAAAGAGCTAAAAATGTTTCTTTTGGCCTTATTGTAGGATAGTACAAAGATGCCGGCTTCTGCGTTGGCAATCACCGATGAGACTGTTCTTTCTGTCAGTACTGTTGTGAGCGCTATTAGAGAGCTTGGAAATGAAGCGGAGCAGTGTGATCCTGAAATTATTACTCAAGCATCTTCCCTAAGTACTTTCTGTGATCTGGCTAATAATCTTTTGGATTTATTTTAAAAGCGCATAATCTTTCAAGTGCTAAGAAATTTGCAACTGAAATTGTGCATTAGTCAGCGTCCCACTTGAAAGTGATAATTAGAGTTGGAAAATGTTGAAAATTTGTTGAGCAGAAAGTGAAAACATTGTGCATGAAAAAGGGAATAAGATTCTTTAATTCATTCATGTTCTCAAGATTCTTGATTTTCCTTATCAATTATTGGATGTCCTTCATGTTGCAGCTCTTCCTTTTACTTGGTTTACACATAAATATGTGCATTAGTAGCCTACTTTTGAGCATATTGTTTGTGCTTATTGGCAGGTAAGCTTCCAGGGCAATCTTCAACGGTGGATATTGTCATTGTCATTTCTCGTTCGTTGGAATTTCCTAATGACTTATTTTATGGAGAAATCTCCAGAGTGTTGAAGCCTGGTGGAACTATCTTGATTTACAAGACTAACCAATTTGTTATAGGGGAAATCCAGAAGGTTAATCTTATCTTTCTCTTCTGACTTGCTGAAGTTACAGTTTCTAGCCAGATTTGTATTTATTCCTCTGTGTAAAATAAATATAGCGCAGACACCTATTACATATATGGGCAATAAGATTTTCCATTCCTATGATTTTAGAAAACATCACTTCTTGCTCTACATGACTATTTTGAGATGGAGAAACCTTAGTTGCATATGTGGAACAATAATCGAACTGATTATATCATTTCACTGTGCTATGTGTGTTCCTTTTTTTCCCCCTCTGAAAAGTAAGATTTGAAACATGCTTTTGGCGTTTTTGTAGGCAATTTCTGCTGTTGAGCGCAAAGTTTTGTTGGCAGGTTTCCTAGAAGCACAAGGCATTCAATCCGTATCTGGGCAGTCTGATGGTCTTTCTTTTGGGGTAAGGTTATGGTTTAAGCATATTTTTGAGTTCCATGACCTAAATTTTATCATTGATTTCTGAGGTATTAGGAGATGGTAGAGCTATAATCAATTAAGGGTTGATATTTAAAATACGTTCTCAAGAAGGATATTCCATTTTGACTTTGAAAGGACTGTGACTGCAGTATTAAACACACTGACTCTAGATTTGAGTTTAGAATTCAGCATATTTTAATGGGTAGCTTAGATCAGGTGATCGTTTTATTTTTAGGTACTAATAAGTTGTGCATTCTATTGATAATTGAAGGGAACATTACATCTTGGCCCTTCTTCCATGCTATTTTGCTTTTCCCAAGAGTTAGCCGTCCTTTTAATGGTTCCAGTTAGATGAATTACACTTTGCCATCACAAAAATTACATATTCTGCTGCTGTTTCTCTTCATTGACAGATTTATAAATAATCTTCTAGCTTCAAAAAATGCCAAGTCTTTTATCCCTAATTTGTTGGCTTGTTTTGTCCCCTTTTTTTTATAAATATTTTTAGCCTACATATCATATAGGAACTTACACGGTTAGATTTGCATTACTTTTGCATCTTAGGTCAAGGCAAAGAAACCATCCTGGAAGATTGGGTCATCCTTTGCTATCAAGAAGAGTGCAAAAGACTCGATCAAGGTTCAGGTTGATGATGATTCAGATTTAATTGATGAAGATAGTCTCTTGACTGATGAGGATTTGAAGAAACCCCAACTGCCAGTTGGTAGGATGGAATTCACTGAACTTGTATTTTCGTTCTTGATTTCTTTTAGTACTCTTTGTGGTCAAATTGTGCAATCTGTTTGGGGACTAGGTGATTGTGAAGTTGGAAGCACAAGAAAGGCTTGCAAGAACTGCACCTGTGGTAGAGCTGAGGAAGAGGAGAAAGTAAAGTTGGGACCGACTACAGAGCAGTTGAACAACCCTCAGTCAGCTTGTGGCAGTGTATGTTTTAACAGTGGATGACATGCTCTCCTAGGAATGTTCTGCACATAGCTTAAATTGATAAGCCGTATAATCTTTTCTTTTTCTCGTTGGGGATGGTAGGGACCCTCGGATGTTGAACTTAGTGCAGCACTTGAGGTTGCATGCTATAGGGTTTCACTTTCTAGCAACATTTAAATGAGCTTTAATGTTTGATGCGAAGTAGAACTTGATCGCGCTGCTTTCCTTCTTTTTCTCAAATGTTCTGTTTGATGGTTTTGCTTTTCTCTGAGTTGGTTGTTTGATACCGTTCAGTGTGGGCTGGGGGATGCTTTTCGCTGCGGTACATGTCCCTACAAAGGTCTTCCACCGTTCAAACTGGGTGAAAAGGTACTAAAGAAACTCTCGCTCTTCCTCTCTCTTTCTCTGGGTGTGTGTGTGTGCACCATTATCTTTCTGTGGAATGCAGGAATGAGTGTTTTAACTTCCTGCAGGTATCACTCCCTGGGAACTTTCTTGCAGCGGATATTTGAGGGTGAAGTGGTTGTTCAACATCTTGTTTTGCGTTGTTCCCGTCTTCTCTTCTTATGTGAGTTCTGGACAGAGGTTTAACCAAATGTTAGCCAACTCAAATGGCTGCAATACAGTTCGTTTAGGATGCGATGCATTGAATGTTGAGACTCCATCTGGATACGATACATGACACATTGAAATTACCCTTGTTTGGAGGAACCACTAATAATGATTAATTTTTTAGTGTGATACTTTGTTCATTATTTTCTGTGTTTTTTAAATGGACACAAGCATCAGTGGTTATTTAATCATCCCTTTCTTCCTTCCTGGCTGTAGTTGAAAATAATGTGTGTCATACTGGCTTAGCCTGAAGAATTGCAAAAATAAGGTTAAGCTGAAATTACGTTCAAAGGTGAAGCTAGGCTTGTTAAACTTGTTTCTCAAGGTTTGCACGTATCAATGGGCATTGCATTTAACTTAAAATAAAGCTAAACATAAATGCTGTTCTGAACTGCCATTCTTCCTAATTACAACTGCTTCCCTTCTACCTGTTTTCTCGATCCCTTTAGGTCTTTCGTTGTAGCTTTCAGCCAATACCAAGTCGTGATTTGTGGTATGTAACATCTTCAATTTATTTTGTCAAGTACTGTAAGAATAATTTACAACGATAAAGTTGGAGTAGCCTGTAAGTTGATGCGTATTCCAGTAACCGTTAAAAGGCATGACCAAGTGTTGAAGCGCAGTCCCGAAACTTAAGCTGTGGATTTGTAACGCTTAACTGGAGCTTTCAGGGAGGACAGATAAGAAGCATCTGCCTTGTCAATTCCACTGAAAAGATAACTGAAAGGTGGCATTTCTATAAACTTGCCAGATCCAGGAATAACTTTCAGTTGCTCATTTTCCCACACAACTCTTCCTCCTGCAATTGTCACTTCAACCTTTCCCTACACAGGCAAGGAAGAAACTGAGTACTGAATGGCCAAATCTACTTTTCCAATTTGCTCTTTCCAATTTGTGAGATAAAACATTACCTTTCCTCTCCTAGCTTCATAAACATTTGTATCTGTTCTAGAATGGTGATAGTTTGCACTTATAGTCACGCTGGCGTTGGGATTGAGGATTACAATATCTGCATCTGATCCAGCCAGAATTGCTCCTTTTCTTGGATATATGTTGAAGATCTTCGCACTGACAAATTCTCAGAATCAGAATTGTTTTACAGACTTAAGAGGCAGCTAAAGTCTGATCGAACTCAAAATGCATAAACTAAGCATTCTACTAGTTATCCTTGGAACTCAATATAATCTTCATGGGAAGTCATTCAAAACACAATGAGAAAACCAGCACTCAAATCATACCATTCGGTGCTCGTCACCCGCACAAAATCAGTGATAGAAAGTTGCCCAGATTCCTGAAAGATTCCCAAACTTTGAGATGACAGGCATATTAAAGAACAGTTGGTAGTTCCTGGGGTTGATTAAAACAAGGGTACAATGCAGTCTTACCACCAATGTATCCCATACCAAATGCATCCTCTCCTCGATACCTACATCCCCATTCAGCAAAGTGTAGTAGAAAATTAGACGTCTGCAATTCAGTAGAAGGAAAGCACACAGAGACTTCAGCATTAAGATGGCCATATTTCTATTACCATTGACACCATTTGGGATTTTACGGAAATCATCAATCCCCAGTGCTTTTTGGGTGGAGTTGAAGGCACAATGATCAGTTCCTACAAGCTGCAAAGCCAAATGAGCATGCTAATATTGGTAAGGGCATTTGAGAAAATGTTTTGGGTAATCAAGGAGCCAAGAAACTACAACTGTGAATATAATGAACCCTTTCTATTAAAAAGAAAATATCAGAGATAGAGATAGTGCTATGAAACTCATGTTGCAATGTTGTTAGAACACTCGGTTATCTTTCCACACAAATTGGCTTTTTTTTTTTAATCAGAGTAGCTCAAAGTTTGTAAGTGATAGATTGTTTGAATGATGAGATGGACCTGCAGAACCCCAGTGGAAAGTGCAGCTTGTAAAGCCTTGTCATGTCCTGATGCCCTAATAGGGGGGCTCATAACATACCTGAGACACGAGATTATCAAGCACAATGAAATAATACAAGAAAGACACGTCCTCGTATAAACGAACACCAACAATAACTATGACAGACTATAGTGATGGCCATCTCAAGGAATAAGAAGAAAAATTAGTGAGGTAGCACCATTACTTTGAAGCAGTGACGAAATCAGGATCCCAAAGCTTAGAATCATTCAGGACTAAGCCAGAAACCACAGCCTCTCCAATAACCTTCTGTCCTGCAGTTTGAAGAAAGCAAATTAATCTTCAAAGACTCAAAGGTCAAAATCAAATCAAAGTGAAACCAACATTATAAGGTCTCAAAAACACAATCGAATGATTATGGTTCGAGATAAGATGGCCACCCAATCTCTTATGTAGAAATGCATTGACCCTGCTATTGCTTTCAGAATTTAGATTTACAAATGCTGCATGCCTACCTTGATTCACTAATATTACTTGATACTGTTATTATGTAAGACAAACGCAAAGACATTCAAATTTCCGGTGAAATTTGACCTGATTTTCGAGCTTTAGCAATTTCTTCCATTGCATCAATGCTCATAACATGTACGACATACAGCGGTGTGTTCACAAAACCAGCTAGGCGAATTGCTCGACCAGTTGCCTCTGCCTCCAACTGTATGAACATCAGAACTAAAGTAAGCATCATGAAGCTTTAAACACTTGTAACAATCATTATAGAGATACATGACTGACCATTTACCAACAGGAAATCAAATGCAAGTTTCATAGTGATGAGAAATGTAATGGATTAGAAGAGGGAATTAGAATCAAATCAAGAAAGAAAGCAAGGCAGATGAAGAGAGAATAACTTTGAAGCAACAGAAGAAATTAAGGTACTCAAATGTTCAGATACAAAAAGAAAGCCCAAATGGAAAAAGATTCTAACTTGCTGTGTATAAGTCACATATATGGCATAATATTCAATGCCATGTTTGAGACATAACCTACAAATACTGAATTTTCCACATATGCATAAAAAACTTATATGGACTCATTAAGAAAAGTTGCACAACTTTGTGCTCCTAAATTTTATCAGTTTCCGCTTATTCTGATGTAAATATTGGGCCTTAAGGCATCGACTGCATCTATTACAACTGCTTTCTTATAGGAAAGTCTTGGCTGAAATGGTTATTCATAACCTTCTGTGGGGTGAACAGTTTTCAATTTCCCATGTCATGGAAAACGTTTTCAACACATCAATATTCACTTAAAGCTTGGTGAAGTAGGGAATTATTTTATCTAGTCAGACAATCCTAACGAATCAAATGTTTCCAACGATAATGTCTTTTCAGTTATCAAACAATAAATGACAGACTTAACAAAAAATGCCTTGTACGCCACACCCAGTGCATGAAAACTGCTTTAGTGATAAAATTTGTTGATGCAAATGTAACGCATATCATTAATCACAAAGTACTGGAAAGGAGAAGCAGATAAGATCAATAGTTTAGCACTTCTGTCATGGTCAAAAATTCAAAGAACTTCCAGGAATAGCACTATGTTAGAACTATCGCGGATAAACTGATTAATCCATAGTGTCAGCAGGTTTTGCAAGTAGAAGAAATATCCCAATTGAAGGATTACCGCTGGGGGCCTTGAAAGGGCATGTCCCTCTGGGCCAGTGATACCAAGTTCTATGATTCTTTTCTGTCCTTCAAATACAGCATCTCCATTTTCTGCATGGACCATAGCTATGGCACCAAGAGACTTGCACTGCTTTAGTCCTTCTAATAGGAGCTCATCACTGATCATTAGAGATCCCTTGTACGCTAGAAAAAACTTGAATGAATTGATACCTAAAAGGTCAAATGTCAAGAAAACCTCAATTAGCCACAAGGCAATTTGTCTTTTCTGACAGGACCAAATCAAAGTGATCAAGATCTAAGCAGTTAAAGGCTATGCATCTTGAAAATTGAAAATTCTAACCTTTCTCCTTCACCATAACTTCCATTTCCCTTGAAACAGCTTCGTCCCACTTAGTAATTGCCATATGGAAGCCATAATCCATGCAAGAATTTTTTGCCTTCTTGACATAGGCTTCAAAGCCAGCCGCTAAACTGCCATTTACTGGTATAACAAAGTCAATGTGCATTGTGGTTCCTCCTGCTAATGCTGCAGCCTGACCACTGAAAAAGTCATCAATGGTCTCAGTGCCCATGAACTCCATGGCTAGGTGTGTGTGTGGATCAATTCCTCCTGTATTTTTACCAAAAGGCAAGTGGTGAATAGCGTTATGGTTACTTTAGTATGTACTGCATAGAATAACAGTAGATAAACAGTCATCAACCCAATGTGCTTGTTTAGACAAGGACAAATGAAGCAGGGATTCATGACAAGCATCAGATGTCCCACTTGAGTTAGAATCAACTAGTTATATTCCATCTTCATGATGTATCATAGCAAAAACAAAACTCTCTAAAGTTTTCCGAAATATCATTATAAAGCACTAGAAGCCAAATTAGGCACAGTAATCCCTATTTTTTCATATTCACATCAGTTTCAATGCCTAGTGCCTTAATAAGAAACCATATGCCTCAGTAATTTCTACAACTATCTTGTAAAAGTGAGCAAGAGAAAAGAATGAGGCAAGGCATAATAGTTTTTCTTATCCAGATATATAGTAACTTAAAAGGGAGAAACCAAAGAGAGCCTATCGTAACCTTGAAGCCTCAAGGAGAGCCCTCATTCGAAAAGAATAGCATACATTAGCTTATATTGTAGCATAAGTGGCAACTTAGCATAAGTGGCAACTAACCTGGCACCACAAATTTTCCAGCAGCATCAATTATATTCACATCATCACCAACCTGCCAATAGCATTCCAATAAGTCATTTGCAAATTAATGGTAACAAAATAAAAGAAAACAAAACAAATAATTAGGCAAATAAGAGATGATTGTGTTGAAAAAAAACAGAAAAGAACCAAAGAATATAGCATCAGAAAATGGCAACATGGTTAATTAGATTCCAGTGAATTCAGACCAGTATCGGGATATTAGTAGCACATAAGCAGGTAGCGAAAACAGTTGCAAGAAGCCAAGCACCATGGTGTTAAAGGAAGTTAAAGCTTTTTAGATTAACTTTATAGGCAAGACAAAAGGTCAAATCATGTCCCGGTCTTGATAAGTTCACCTCAAAATCAAAGAACAGAGCATGTTAAAAACATGTTGACATGCTTATCCAGAATGACTAGTGGCATTGGCCATGTAAAAGTTATCCAATTATTTACCTACATCGTAAGCTTTTGCTTAGCAACTTTCCATTACATAGAACAATCAATGAAAAGCATAGGAAAAACCAGAGTGCCTAAATGCGCCAATGACTAAAGGACCTAACAGTACCCTAACCTTTAAAAGGATGTTTACTATTAGTGACCAGTCAGATCTAGTGTAGAGAAGCTTGTAAAGCAATTTTTGATACCAGATTAATCTATTTACTTCGCATTTATGAAGATTGTGGCACCATCACAAAACATCCACGGCTAAAACAATATGCTTACTAGCTCAAATAAAAATTTAGGAAAAAGAGAAAGTGATCAAAATCTTAAGGCAGCCATACATAACTTGGATGCTTTGAAAGTTGACGCATCACCACTCAACAAAAGATTGCTCTTTCCACAGTAACGAAGATGTCAGACTGGACAAAGCTATTGGAAACTTTGAAGCCAGCTAAGACTTTGAAATAATTACAGCTTTGAGAAATAACCACCACTGACAAAAATTTACATAATTGAACATAGAACTGGGTATAAATAAGTAAAATAATTATTCACAACCAAAAAGAGTGAACAGAATTGTATATTTATCTTTGTGCTGGTCTCAAGTAGTCCAGTCCAAATCAAGTCAATTGCTTTGATTGAAGAAGATGAAGCAATAACTTAAATATAGCTCAATCAAGCTATTAACTATCAAAAATAGCTTCAGAAAACAAAATAAGAAGAAAGAACAGACCTTGAGATTAGGCTTGACAGCGACTATGATTCCATCCTCCACGTAAACATCAGCAACTTCCTGATGATGAGCGTTCACAACTGTCCCTCCCTTGATCAGGAGCTTCGACGATGATGAAGAAGTTCCACATCCAGTTTCGCCATATCCCATCCCAACATCACAGAACTCCTGTAAGTAAACAAAATGAAACCCTTTTCATCAGATTCTGGAATTATTATATTTATCTCATCTACGATCAGAATTTTCATCCTTCAGCGAACAGATTAAGATTCTCGCGTCCAAACAATAAGTCAACCCCCAATAAATGAAAGTTAAAAGATGGAAGAGGATAAAGAAAAAGACTTTGTACGTACATGATGAGACGAGTGCAATTGTGAAGTGGTGGCAAAGAGAAGAAGTGAGAGTGAGAAGAAAAGACACAGGGTGTGAATTGGAGCCATCAAAGTGTTTCTACGTAGAGAAGAAGAACAAAAAGAGAGTGCAATGTTTCTTATGGAAAATCAAAATGCAGTCTTTACTTTTCTAAACCAGTAGGCTCCGCAGGGAAACAAAACAAAACAAAAAGCCCATATGTCTTCGACAACTTGACGACCCAGTTTAGGGCCTTTTGCCTTGTTCCTTTCTTCTGGAGCAATGTCTTCAAAACAGTTTTCCTTGTGCTTGATCACAGTTCAATATCAGATGGTTGAAAATGGAAATACTGCTTATAATGTTCGTTGATGAAGTAACCTTATATTGTATGTGATTGGTAGTTTATTTGAAGTTCTCTCTCTTCTAGTTTTATTAAAATGAACATTCATCTTCTTGGTTCTTGACATCGTTATAATGTGGTGATCTTCCAAGATTGCCTCTGGTTCGGGGTTCTGCTGTTAAGGTAAACTACTCTGACAAATCAGTAATTCGTTTTGAGCAATTTGGGCAAATACTGAACATACAATTCATGTTTTGTCTTAGAACATACAATGCATGTTTCGTATATGCACAGTCTTGTGCTTGAAGATGATGCATTTTCTTTTCTATTCTCATTGGTAATGTCCTTGAATTTTGGCAAGGAACTTTTTCTTAAGATCGCCAAATTCATCATATAGAGCATCCTGTCATTGCATTGTCTAATCTGTGAAATCGAGGATTTATCAGTTTCCTCGATTCAAAGTTATAAACTGATAAATCCTGCGAAGCTTTATAGCCAACATCCCTTCCTCCCCAGTTATATTGTTGGCATTACTACATTTTTACATGATTCCTGACGTCTAATCCTTCAGGAGAAGTAGAGCACATGAGGAAATGTTAAACTGACTAGCCAGATGCTACCCATTGAGCTTATTCATGCAGCAATGTGCATAATCTGCAGTACCTAACACCGAGTTCATTGTTGCCAGGTTTCTGTTTGATCCATTTAAATATTAACAAATTTAAATCAGATGGATTTGTTAAATTAAAACAAAATATTATTAATTGTATACAAAATTAACTATGGTCTAGTTAATTTAAAATCGAATTTAAACAATGCTTTTTAAATTGAATAATGTTTTTTAAATTGGTTATACTTTTCTAATTCAAACTTTTATTAAAATGATTCAAGATTTAAAACTAAAAAAAAAAAAACTCCAAACTTTTGCGTTTTTGAGATTTTTGGAAAAAAAATGAATAACACAATTGAAGACACGACCACATTCAGCCTGTTTGGAATCAGATGAATTGAATTCAATGTTACCATTGAATTCAATTCATCAACATTGAATTCAATTCATCTGTTTGGAACAGAAAAGTATACATGAATTGAATTCATAAGAGAATTGAAACCCATTCTCTTTGTTAATTCAATTCATCCAATATTCCACGCGATTTCAATTCCTCAGCAGCTACTCAACGCTGCTGCTCTTCTTTGCTCTTTCTTTGGCTTTTAAGCAAGCATCTAAAAACTAAAGCCTCTTTTTTACCAGAGTCCTTTATTTTCCAAAATAGTCCACCTATGTTCACTTATTTAAATAACTACCAAAAGTGATTTTTATTTTTTAATTTGTTTTTATAATTTATTATTAACTAAATATATTATTTAATTATTTAATATATTAATCATTAATACAAATTATGAATAATCTAATTTGA
>JANZLC010000201.1:5562464-5572632 GCA_026413385.1 Erythroxylum gracilipes
ACTTCCAGTCTCAATAACACATATATCGGATCATAACAATACTTCTTAACCATATCCATGTAACACTGTGTGAATCCAAACCATCTTTTATGATTTATACTGACTCATAAATCCATAGTCCTATTCTCACCATAGTTTCATATAGACCAATTTATGTCAAATTTAGTTCCCCCTATTTACACCTTTATTTCCATCTAAGTGCATCTTGGCAGAGGTGATACTCTTCGAAGTATTTCATCTTTCGCATACTATTTTACATCTCCTTAGAGTCAGAACACTTAGCTCTTATATTTATCTCACAATATTCCATAACTTCATTGTTGATCCACTTAACTCATTCGTCATTAAATGAGATCACTGAACCCCTATTATAGATTCCATTCGCTCATCAATGTTATCTCACATCAATTATGGCTTCAACCATTTTTAGGCCCTGTTCATTCCAATATAGGGGTGAACGACTCCTTTTTGTTGTATGACACCTTATATACTATTCGAATGGTATCACCAATATAACAATTGTTATGCCTGCAGTCAATTTGAACTATACATCAATCTCATGTTCCTATGAACTCCAAAAATATAAGCTTTACCCATGTCTCCAAGAGTCAAGACTATTGGTAACTCAAACGTATAATCACTTGGTTTTACATTCTGAGCCATCAATTGCTCTTTCGATGTACTCTTACTAGGACATAAGGCTTTAATTGTTTCTTGTGTTTTCTCTAATAGTCTCTTTATTAGGTATTACACATACTTCTTAATCCAATCATAAATGAAAGTTGAATCCGTTTTCAATTCCCCGATAAGGTTCCCAATTTCTACATCCTTTATTTGGGATTTGCCAATCCTTTTTATACACAACTGAGTTTCAATTTCAATAGCTAATAATACTTTCCTTTTTTCCCCTTTTTAGGTCGACATTCTTCATTCATTTATGCACTAGATTTGATAACCGTAACATTCAAATTTGTGATACTCTGCTATGAATTTTCTATTCAATGCATTGAATTGCAACACTAGCTTTATTAGGAAGTACTCATTTGCACAATCCCTTTCAATTCTTTCAAACTCACTAATTACCTCAATCTTTACTGATCTGCATATTCATATATATATATCCAAAATGTTTCTGTACATATAGTGTCTCCAAGCTTTCAAACCAGTTACTGTTGCAGCAAATTTCAAGACATGTATCCAAATTCAGCTCATGCGGCTATAATTGTTCTTAGGTACACAAAAATCACTTTATACTATTGCAACCGATTGCATCATAATCTCTAATGGAAAACTTTGTTATATATACTGCAAAATCTTCAAATCGAAGCGGTACAACTAACACTGGGGTGATAAATTCCGCAAAACTTTCTTTTTACATTCATCGCTGATACGACTTACAAATTTTTCCTTAAATATTCGAAATTTCATCCCACTTTTTCAAACACTGGCACAATACCATCTATGCTCATAGTCACCAATTGATACAATTTTGTTTGGATCATTTGAACCTCCAATAACATAATACTGTCAAGGACATTGTTAACTCCAACCGATATAACCTAAGACTCTTTATGCCCATAATTTGTTTTGGTAACTCTTTAAGTAACTAGTTCCTCATTGTCGTAACATCATCACATGCTATTCTCATTTTCCCAATTAACTCCCTTTCACAAATGACTTCCTCAGTTCATTCGATTTCCTGTGATTTCACATTGACTTATTCTAATGTCTGTTCATTCATACTAATTTCTCCACACATTTCAATTTATTTGCAAACATAACTTCCTGTATTGGTAACACATCCATCATATATAATTTGTGTTTCCCAAACATATTTACACAGATTATAAAGTTGACCTAAGTTCACCTCACATTAGCGAGAATGTCCCCTCGAATTCAAAAATCCACTTACATAGTTGGGTACTTTACCTCAACAAAATGCATACTCTCACAATAGCATTTTCTCTCTCTTATGCTTGAGTCTTCACTAGGGATGTAACTCCAATATTCACTTTTGACTCATTATTTATTCTTTTCCTGATTTGTTCCATCATTGGTCATTTTTCAAATAGAATCAACTGATTTACTGACCCTATCTCAATGATTTCTTGGTACTAACCTCGATATTGTTCATAAAAGCCTTGTCAATCACCTATTTCCCATGATTACTTATCAGTCATTCTTAGTGCCTAAAAAAATCAATTTCAACATTTCATATTATCTTAATAAGATCAATTCGTATCATAACTTATATGATCAGAACATCCTTAAAATAAGGCTCAATAAAGCAATAAGCAATTTCGTTTACTCCAGTGCCTTGGCATATGTCACCATCTATTAACCAATTAATAACATTTGCTAATGATACTTAAATTCCAATTGATTCCAGACAACACTTCTATCTTTGTTCCTGCCTATAATTGGGGTGTCTCAACCTTATCGTGACATAAATCTATTTTCGTTAGGCCATTATCGTGCCCTGCACTTTCTTCCTCACCTTAACACACTTACTAACATCCATTCTACTCCCATTTGCCAGAATTTACCTCTTCTAATGCTATGTCATTTCATAATAATTGAACTATCATTTTGAGTGCATTCACTCCTCTCCTTGGATTTATTATCTTTTCCTTAATCGCAGTCATACCTAAAATCCCAACTTATGCACATTTCAAACTTTCTTCATACGACACATCATTCATCTCTTGTAAGGTCATTTATAACTATTTTATTCCCTTTTTTCATTACTATCCCATTTTCCTATTGTCCTTCATTTAATCTTCCATATATGTATATCCCCAATCCATTCAGAATATAGATGCAAAATCAACAAGAAATTTTGATCTCAATATCACAGATATATTATTACACTTAAGCAGAACTTTTATCACATTTATCTGACATTCATTTCAAATCCAAGTCTAACCTTTCAAGGTCATAGAAAATTTTATTTCCTTTGACCGGGCTTATACACTTTAGTTTCATCATTTCCACTTATATCCTTTCTTTCCCCAAACAACCCGCAACAATGCATTCACATTAAATTTACATTCGAGGATCTATTCTCACAGTACAATATTAACATCGTATTCCATAATACATTCACCAATACAATTGCATTAAATCTTTGTCCGTCATATCTCATCATATACAATTTCTCATTTCTATATGTTCACAACCTCCATTTTCTCACAATATAACATATCATCACTTTTCTCACTATGTATTTCAACTTAAACACTTAACACATGCTCATGCGTATGACTCATACTCATGCGACTCAGACTGAGGATCAGTTGCCACTGTCTGCTATGACATGACTTAAATGCATGTAAATTGACCCATATTTCAGAAATTGCCCATATAAGATAGTACTTCTAGGCTCTGATACCACATATGTAGCACCCCACTCCTGCAAGACCCGAACCCCACATCGATGGTGATATCCGAGTTCGTGCCCGCGAAGGTGGCGTGCTAGGGCATTCAATCATTCAAAAGTCGGTATAATTTTTTTTAAAAAATCACTAACATATTCTATAGAAATCGATATTCAGATCGGGCCCTAGTCCAGAAATTACCCCGAAATTTTTAGAAAAATTTCTAAAAATTCTAAAACCTTAATGAATCTCTCCAATCAATTTTCCAAACACAAAAATCACATTTTTCATAACACTCACATTTATGACCAAATATACCGAGAAATGTCGTGAATGCATGTACAATCATTTTCATGTGCAAAATTCACTATTCATATGTATGTGTATGCATGAACATTTCAAGCGTTTCTAAGCACACAATGCTCACTCTAAATTACTATTCTACCCTTCTCACCAGTAATGGGATGTTACATAACAAATACTTTCGGAGCCCAAATTTAGTGGAATTAGTATAACGAGTATGTTATGATGGGGCTGAAATCACAATAATCTCTCCCTTCAACCCATTTCAGAGGAGAAATTAAATATCTCATCGATTACTTGAAAACTATCCTAGTGAATTTACTACAAAGCTCACTTACTCCTAGGAACCACTTTTATATAACATGTTGGCACCATTCTTGTCTAATGAATCCATCTCCTTTTGCACTACGTTGAGCCAAAAGTCTTTGTCTTTAGTAACTGAACTTCTTGAAAATTCTCTAGCTCCCACTCAGTAGTGACTAAGAAATAATCTAATTGACCTTCAAAGTTGGACATCTTCTAACACTTGAGCAAGTTGCTTCTCCAACTTATGAAGCTTATATACCATTTCTACATCATCCACAGGGTGTGGTTTGTGCGACTTATCTCCATCAAGTTGCAAATGATAATCACCATTATATGTCAGCTCATGTCCTTTGCCTTCTTCACTTGTAGGTTGATCAATGGTCGTAGAAATAGAGGAAGTGTCCATAGTGTTGAAAGACCAACTACTGGAAGTAGTCTTGTCTTCTTTGATGAGATTTGTAACCATCTCATACTTGTAGAAGACTATTTTTAGGCTATTGACAACCTCTTGCTTTTTCATATCATAGAGCCTATAACAAAACTCCTTGTCTCCATATCCTACAAATATGTAAGGAGTAATCTTCAAATTCGCCTTCAATCTCTGTTCCTTTGACACATGTTTTCCCTTTTCACACTCTTTTGGGAACATCAAGATCCAAAAGGATTAAAGGAGTTTTATTGATCATATATATTATAGTTTCCTTTACTCGAAAAGGACTTTAGTAGATTGAACGTTCAGATTATGTGCCAAACTTTCTCCACAATGATTATATTCATTCTTTCGATAATATCGTTGTGTAGTGAGGCACCAAAAATTGTCTTCTCGTGTCTTATGTCATATCTTATATAATATTATAGAAAAATTTTTAAGGTCTAGTCGCCTCCATTATCAACTCAAAGACATTTCAACTTTCTTGTTGTCTCCCTTTCCATGATGGTATGAAATTTCTTAAAGGCCTCAAACACTTTGATTTTGTTTTTAGCATAAAGACTCAATTCTTGTGAATAGCATCATCGATAAATGTAAGAAAGTGCTTGTTACAACCCAAGGGATCCTCCTCAATTGGACCACAAAAGTCGAAGTGCATCAGCTCCAAGTTAGTCTTCCTTCTAATAGACCTTTTATGGAAAGACACTCTATGATGCTTTCTAGTAACACAATGATCATATAGATTGAGATAAACGACAGTTTTCGTAGGGATAAATGATTTGTTATCTAGCAATTTGATTTTCTTCTCATTAACATATCCTAATCTCTGGTGTTATAAATTTAGAGAAATATTCTCCTCAATGACATATAGTTCTCTAGCACACATCTTTAAGTATAACTTATATAGGGTGCAGTACAATCCACCACGAGTATTAATTAATGTTCCTTTAGACATATTCTACTTGTTATCCCTAAAAGTGTGATGATATCCCTTTTGTTCAAGCACATTTGTAGACAATAAATTGAGATGCAAGTTAAGAATGTGTCGTACATCTCTTAAGGTGAATGAATATGCATCCAACATCAGTTTGAACTCAAATGTCACTAATGCTAATAATGCTAGTGAAGCTTTGATTTCCCATCTTTATAATTCCAAAATCACTACTCCTGTAGCTAGTTAAATATTCCTTACTCGGATCACAATGATTAGAGGCCTCTATACAAGCATGTCATTTAAAATTTAAGTGACTAATATGGAGATACTCAGTGGTCACAAAAATCAACGATACCTTATCATCTATGCTTGCGGCTATTGTTGCAATGTTATTATCATCTTCATCTCTTAGGATGTCTTAACTTTTTCTAGTCTATCTTCCACTTGTAGCAAGACTTTTTTATATGAATAGGTTTAGTGTAGTAGTGACACGTCCTGGTCTCCTTTTCCATCTCTAGACTTAAAGTTATTTTTAGACTTGCCCTGCCCTTTAGAACTTCTATTCTTACTTCTTCCTCTATTCTCTACTACAAAAGTCTAAACATTGTCAATATTGATATCCTTCCTCCTAATCTCTCTATTAAAAATTCTTTTTTTGATCACATCCAAAGAAAGCACACTATTTGGAGTGGAGTCGCTGATAGTAGTTTCCCAACAATTTAACAAGGGAACAAAGCTTGTAGCTTATCATCAATGATGATTTTTGTCGTAGTTAGCCTGCTGATGATTCTTGAAAATAGTTGAGACCCTCCCACATTAATTTCCTAGCCTTCAACTTCAAGATCACAAGCCATTTAATCAATAAGGCCTTGTTATGAGCAATCTTCCTCTTATAAAACCTTCAATTTCTTTCATAGCTTAAAAAGATAAGTCTTTTGTGATATGTAGTTAATTATGTTGATATCAATCCACTGCTTAAGAATTTCCAAGGTTTTTTGCTTCATCTTTTTCTACTTTTTATATGTCATCTTCTTCGAATTAGGTAGGAGATCACCTTTTATACTTTTTTCCATGCCTATTGGATCGTAACGATCCTTACAATACATGAGATCTTCCATCAAAGTTCTCCATGAGTTGTTGGTCAACATCAACTTTACCATGTATCTATTGCCACTCTCCATATCTATGGCTCTAATATTACTTGTTGTGCTCCAAGCAATAATGCTCACATGATCAACGATATCACTCAATCAATAACAAACAACTTAAATTATATAAATGATTAAAAGATAAATTAGACATGATTTTAACAATAAAAAATCACAAGATAAATCAATAATAAATCCATTAAAAATATCACGATACAAGTGTTTAAGGTTTTAAAATCACCTTACAAAACAATCATAACTAATCTCTCCCAACTAATCCTATAAATTAAACTTCAATAAAACTGTAGTTGAAAAATACTATTTAGACTCTAAATCTCTTCTTTTATCGCGTAAGTCTATCATATGCAACTTTTGTCTCTTATCAAACTTTTTGAATATGAGAAGATAGGATTTTTAAACCCAACATGGTTGTCCACACGAGCGTGTGTGGTGATCATGTCCTTTAAAAACTCAACATCACAGAGATATACGATCCCAGAGACTTATGCAATTAGCAGACACGACCGTGCCCACCAATGTCACGGGCCGTGTATGGCGGCTATCCCTTAAAAACTTAATATCATAGAGATATAAAGACCCTGAGACTTATGCAGTTGGTGAAAACGACCGGGTCCACCAATGTTGGTTGTATCTATCCTCAAGTTTCATCTTTTAACTCTTATATGGTTACAAAAGCTTACACATTCATCCACATAGCCTTATCCACCGTTAACACGATCAGTGCAACTCAAACACAAATGTGTGCTTCACAAACAACTACTAATCATGAATCTCTATCTTGAGTCTACCCTATCTTCATCCCTTTTGATTCATGAAGTCAACTAATGTTTTCCGAACCTAAATCTAGTGAATTTGGTCTAACAAATATGTCTAAAATGAGGTTAGACCCATAACACATATGATTCCATCCATGGTCTAGTGCAATGTAATTTTTCAAGTTTATCATAGGTTTGGAATACATCTCATAATGTAGAAAGTGATTATATATATTAAATAAAATTTTCAAAAATAAAAGCTGAGTAAATTAAGATGCATTTAATAGGACTTTAAACTCTTCTATATTGAAAACAATGTATCATTACTCTCATCTCAAATCACTCCATATTATTTAGCTGCCATTTTTTTCAAAATAAAATTAGAAAAAGGGTTCTTTTAAAAATGAACATCTACTTCCCATAAAATATGATGAATAATGATAGTGAAAATGAATTCATATAGAAATATAGGGAACAGATCTTTTGTTACATTTGTTCTATTCCAACTTTGAAGCAAACCCCTTACATCCATCCATTGCAATAAATAAACTTGAATTGAATGGATAAAAAGGCTTGGGAAGATAGTGGAATAGAATATGAGACAGTGTCTTGAATTGAATGGATAAAAAGGCTTGAATTGATATTTTTAGTGCTCTTAAAAGCCTCCTATAGCAAGTAAGCTACAGTGTCTTGAGTACAAAACACCGGGACCTTTTATTTAATAGAGATTTAGAGATTAAAGGTAACTTTTAATTTAAAATACTTGCCGGTTCAGCCAGATTTTGCTGAGGCTGGATGTTGCTGCCTGGATCCATAATTCTGACAGATCTTGCTGTTGAATACTTGCAAAAACAAACAAGGCACGCCGGGAGTTGGTTCCCGGAAGGCCCCTCCGACGATCAAGTCAGTTTTTCTGTGAGGGTTTTAGTAGTTTTCTGAAGAGAAAAATAGGGTTTTGGAGTCGTACCTCTATTATGGCGAGATAATGAGTTTATATAGTAAATACCTGTAGGAATTAGGTCATCTTGGAGGAATGGGCCAATCGACCCATGTGCCTTTTTAAGTTTGGGCTTGGGCCTAGCGCGACCGACCCAACCACTTGCACTAAAATAGACTTTGTGTTTAAATATTTAGGATCTTTTAAGAAAATTTCAATATTTTAAAATTATTTGAGTTAAACCCTCAACTTATAAAATTATTAAGTTCAATAAAATTTATTAATTAAATATGATATTATTAATAAATAAATAAAATTTCTATTTCTATGTAGTTTTTTATGAATTATTTCTATGTAGTTTATATGACACTATTACCTCACTTTTAAAATAAATTTCTTTTCTCTATTATTTTAGCAAAGTGAATTAAAACCAAACTTATTAGGTTTCTATAAATTAAAATTCTTTTTAATTTATCTTTAGTTATTTAATTAAACAATTTATAATCATAAATTAATATCGAAGTCCAACAATATATAATGACTGCTTAAATATTAATAATATCAATTTTGTTTAATTTTTTTATTAACAAAATTTTCATCACAATCTATAGTTTGATTCATTAAATTATGTGCAATATTTGCATTCTTATTTAGAATCTTCTTGAAAAAATTAGCAATATTGACATGTTTTTCATTCCTTTTTTATAAAGAAATTAGGAGGAAAGAAAATCTACATTCATACTAATTAAACTTATAAGTTCATTTGAAATATGTCTAATGTCAAAATAGTAGTTGTGTATATATATATATACACACACTAAATGTCATATTAGAGATTGTTTTGTTTCCTACATAAACAAGAAAATTTTCAAATATATTTCACAATTTTTGTAGAAAATTATTTCAATTTATCACAATTGAATATTTTTATTACTATTTTAACTTTAGATTCTAAAACAACTTTTCATGAAAAAAAATCAAATCGTATGTTCATGAATAAAATGTTAGCATTAGATAATTTTATAATACTAACAATTTAATCTTTTAAATATTAATTCCGATTGAATTGATCAATTTGATTTAATTTTTTAAATATTGATTCAAATAATTAAAAAACTCCTTAAAAATTTTGAAATATTAATTATTAATATCAATAATAGATTCTTAGAATTATAAGTTTTTTGAGATTTTTTAATTTTGAAGTTTCAAAAATTACTTAAATCGAGTTAATTATTTAATTTTAATTTGTTAATTCATTAAATAATATTTATGAGTCTCATATATATATATATATATATTCATAAAAAAAGTAACTTAACTTTTCTATATATATAGAAAAAGGTGCCCGTAAGGCGTAACTCAGTTAATTCCGAAGGGGCAAATTTGCTCTAAGGTACAAGGTTCGAATTTCACGGTTTACAGTGTGAGAGTAATATTCTTGAGCCCCTTGTGAGCTTTGAGGGTGGGCTCCTTATAGGCCTGTGGGTTGCTCACCTTCCCCTTAACGAACCGCTGAGTACCTGATTTATATCCCCCATTTGCTTCGTCGGGGTAAAGTGTGGGGGGCCCTTTAAGTCGGAGCACAGATCACCTGTCCAATTTTATCCTGTCCAACTCTGTCCAAGTTTTAAACGACAACGTTATTGCTCCAAATTTTAAAAGCATGTGCTTGGCAGGCGACAAAAGAGATGAAAGAAAAAAGCCAAGCCGCTTGGCAGGCAGCTTAAACAAAAAAACATCACATCAAAGCCATGTATAAAGACAAAATAAATCCAGTTGAATGTCGACAGTGATTGGTCACATGATTATTTGTTGATAAATTTTATCCCATTTTATTATAATTCACAGACATAATTTATTTTGTTTATGATATTAAGTGTATATATTTTTATATAGTATTATATATGTCCAAAATAATAATGTTATAATAACAATAATAATAGGTTTTAAATAAAGC
>JANZLC010000201.1:5620053-5636275 GCA_026413385.1 Erythroxylum gracilipes
AAACTAAAATCCTCAAAATAATTTAAACATGGCCCAAAATAATTTAAACATGCCTAATACGAATCGGGGCCCAACATGTTGTGATGGATTAAAACGCCATTGCTGTTGTTGTCACTATTGCTGCTGTTGTTGTCGTCTACCGAAACGTTCATGACCTCCGCGATTAAACTGCCCACGCCCTCGTCTAGTTCCTCTTCCACGTGCTACAATGAGGGCTTAAGAGTTGTCAGTGACAAGTGGATTAGAAAATTGTTGAATTCAACTCTCATCTGCAAGTAAAAAAGACCGAAGTTCTAAGAAAGATGGGAGAGATTTCTTGGCAGTCATTACTGTGACCACAACAGAATATTCTTGTGGAAGTCCAGAGAAAATTTGAAGAATGATATCATCATCCTTGACTGGACAACCAATAGCATGGAGTTGATCTGCAATAGACTTGACATATGTGAGGAAATCTGTCATTGATATGATCGAGTTCCCTTTGTAGCTTGATTAAAACTCATCTTCAACTGCCTATATTTGGCATTCACATTATCATGAAATAGCTTTTCAATTTCATACCAAGTTTCTCTAGCAAATAAAGTTTTCCCATGCTGAATGATATGTTTGAGAATTTCAGGCGATGCAATAACATGAATCTAAGAGAGAACAACATAATCAACTTGCATCCAACTTTTATATAGAGGATTAGGAGCCATGACACCTTCAGAATTGACAATAGAGAGAAACGGAGGTGATTTAGAACCTTCTACATGGTTACGTACTTGATGATAATTGAGAACATTAAGAGAAAAGTTTTCCACAATATGAAATTGGTGAAATCTAGAGTTTCTAGTATGTGATTTTTGATATTGCTAACAGAGAAAACAGTTTGTGGGGATGGAAAGAAAGAAGAGACAACAAGAAGTGAGAGGTCAGGTGTGGTTGAAGAAGAGTTAGATGATGAGAAGGAGGAAGAATGAATGGCTGCCATTTTAAATTTACAGCTTTAATACATAAAGATATAAGAGAAAATAATAGGCTTACCCTAATATGGGTATGAGCTCCTCTTTGACATAAACACATTATAAATTCACTGGAGGAAAATAGGAGCATACTCAAACGAGACTAGGTCAAGCACATATTCTCACATATCACGAATGCCATGTTCCCAGAAGCTCGATCAAATGTTTCTTCTACCCAATTTTCATAATCCACGCCTCTCTTTCAAGTGTATCAATGGACAATCAACTAAAAGTACTTAAATATGTAATATTATTTTATTTTTTTGGGAGGATGATTTATAATGAAATGAAATAAAATAAAATAGAAAGGAAGAGTTTCATATTACAACTCATTTCATCCTAGACAGTAAAAATAAGTTACCCCCATTTTAAAAGATTTAGGATAAAATGTAAAATGATAAATTATATTACGTTATAAACCCTTCTTCTAAACAACATTTCCTTATATTATATTATGAATTCTTTCGTCCCTTCTAAATAATATGTTTTTAATATTATATTTATTTATATTTTATCCTATTCTATTAATCTAACAAAATAAATAATTATATTGCCGAAATCCATTGGCATGTTTGGATCCTAGGACAAAACAAGACGCTAACCTCAATAAGATCCTGTACCTGCCTCACTTCTCAACCTGGGCTCGTTCTTCTATCCTAATAAGCTATTCTCTAGTGGGCTATGGACCACTGCTTTCATTTTCTTAATTTCCAGACTGACAAGCCCAGGCGACTTCATTAATGCCAATCTCCGCCGACCCTGGATAAGATCAGATCGGCGAGTTAAAATCAATCTGATGTCGGTCAGATTCAACAGTAGTGCAAGTACACCGTAGAAGCCTGATTCCCACCGCATGTAATTGTCTGAAGCAGACGCCAGATATTTCCAAGTCTCTCATCGATCGTAAAAGACTTCTTCAGAAAACAGCAAAGCTTCGAAGTAAAAGAGAAGAGATGAGACAAACAAAAACCTCTCTGCCACGCAGCCACGTGCGTCGCATGCTTCCATAGTCCTCTCCCATCTCCTATCACCACCGTCGGCACACGTTAGCCTCAACCCGTCGCTTGACCTTCTAAGCCAAACAAGCAACCCCTCCTATGCCCATCCTCAACCTTACAATTTTTTTTTGATTTCTTTTGTTTTTCAGTTTAATTTTGTGTGTTGATTTTGGAATCGGAGATGATGGGATCGGAGAACCAGGGCTTCGAAGAAGCCCACCTCTACTCCTCCCGTGAAGAGATGGAAAATCTTGTTCTCGATGATCCCTCCGACAATGCAACTAGCCCCAAAACCAACGCCGATTACCGGAGCGCCATGTCATCGCTCGCCGAGACGCATCATCCGCTTTCGCCGCCGATGCTGGTGGCTCCTGCCGATTCCGATCCTCTCCTAGCTCCTTCTCCTTATCGTGATCTTCGAAACCCTAACCACGCTTCCGATAACTCTTCCTACATCGAACCGCCCGCCTACACTGACGTCATTTTCAGTCCGTTCGATGAGAGCGCCGTTAATGAAATCAACGGCTTGGATAGCTTGAGTCAATCTTCTGATTCGTCGCTCTCACTCTCGAGATCACCTTCTTCCAGCTCCGAGTATATCAGAATCACAGTCTCGAATCCTCAGAAAGAGCAAGAAACTTCGAATTCGCTTGTTCCTGGAGGTAATACCTATGTGACCTATCTAATCACGACGAGAACGAATATGCCGGGGTTTAACGGGACTGAATTTAGTGTTCGGCGACGATTTAAAGACATTGTGACTTTATCTGATCGGTTGTCGGAAACGTACCGAGGGTTTTTTATCCCACCAAGACCGGACAAGAATGTGGTGGAGAGCCAAGTGATGCAAAAGCAGGAATTCGTGGAGCAGAGGAGAGTGGCTTTGGAGAAGTACTTGAGGAGGCTCGCAACGCATCCAGTGTTAAGGCAGAGCGATGAATTGAAGGTGTTTTTGCAGGTACAAGGGAAGCTGCCATTGCCCACGAGCACTGATGTGGCTTCGAGGATGCTGGATGGCGCCGTGAAGCTGCCAAAACAGCTGTTTGGAGAGAGTACAGTGGTCGCACCCCAAGAAGTGGTGCAGCCTGCGAAAGGAGGGAGAGATTTGTTGAGACTGTTTAAGGAGTTGAAGCAGTCTGTGGCTAATGATTGGGGAGGATCAAAGCCGCCTGTTGTTGAGGAAGATAAGGATTTTTTGGAGAAAAAGGAGAGGATGCATGATCTTGAGCAGCAACTCAGCAATGCTTCTCAACAGGTAAAATTTGCGATTTTATGTCAACTGGACGCATGGTTGGTGATATGAGGTTTTGCAATAGTTTTTATTTTGCTGTTTTGATTTGTTATGTGGTGGGAATTCTTTGTTTGTAGGCTGAATCACTTGTGAAAGCACAGCAAGATATGGGAGAGACAATGGGAGAGTTAGGATTGGCTTTTATTAAATTGACTAAATTTGAGAATGAAGAAGCTGCATTCAACACCCAAAGAGCGAGGGCTGCTGACATGAAAAATGTGGCAACTGCAGCAGTTAAAGCGAGCCGATTCTACCGGGAATTGAATGCACAAACTGTTAAGCATTTGGTCAGTTGCAGATGTTTCTGATGTTGAATGTGCCATGCAAATTGTTGCCTAAATTGATTATCCATTAGGTTCTGTGCTCGTTTTCTTGTCTGCACCACTCTCTGGATTCTGATTGTAAATATAGAAAGCATTCCTATTCTTGAGAACTTGATTTCTAGTCCAACTATTGGAGGGCATAGCTACAAATGCTAAAAGCTGGCTTTTTATGTTTGTAATTGAGGGTCCTAAGTTCAGATTAACCTTTCCGTTATTAAGCTTTTTCTTTGTAATTGGCAGGATATTCTTCATGATTATCTTGGCCTTTTGCTATCCGTTCATGGTGCATTCTCGGATAGATCAAGTGCTTTATTGACAGTGCAAACACTTCTGTCCGAGCTATCCGCCTTGGAGTCCAGAGCTGAAAAACTTGAAGCTGCATCATCAAAGATATTTGGTGGTGACAAGTCAAGGATTCGCAAAATAGAGGAATTAAAAGAAACCATGAGAGCGACTGAGGATGCCAAAAATGTTGCAATCAGAGAGTATGAACGCATCAAGGTATCTTTTCTTCATTCTAATCCTTTTCAAAAGGGATATTTCCTTTTGAATTTTGACCCTATCAAATTCCTATCCTGTTATTGTTCAAGTTGCATAAATTTTAAAACTTCTAGTACTTCACAGAGGATTGGTGATATGCTGGATTCATAAGCTCTAATTTCCATTTCACCTTTTCCAATACTTGTTCTGGTGAATCCTTTAATATGTGCATTGTCAATAATTACTTTAGTTGCTCACTTTTATGTACAATTTAGAACCCCCCTTTTGGTTTCGGAAATATAATACATGAAATTCTAGGTATGAATTTGAGATGTTGAGATGCATTTGTGACATATCCATATCTTTGTTAATTTATGGCTAACAAGTCTTTATTCTAAGTGAATTGACCTCTTCTATATGTCTTTCCACCTTTCATGTGTAACACTAGAGCTTGCATTGCATTGTTAAAATCTCTTTGACCATCCCTTACCTTTCCGTGTTTTTCAGACTATTGACCAAAGATACTTCTATTGCAGGAAAACAACCGGATTGAATTGGAAAGGCTTGACGGAGAAAGGCATGCTGATTTTTTAAACATGTTAAAGGGGTTTGTACTTAATCAGGTACTAGTCCCGTTTCTTGTTTTCTGTGGTCAATCAGATTGTTTTTCTTTTTCGTTTAGTGGGGTTTGGTTCAACTATCATAAATTTGTTAGGTTTTATAATACCTATCTGTGGAATTATATCGTTCTTACAGATATGTTACAAATTTACATTTATACACCCACTGATATAACTTCATTTCGAGAATCCAGTGAAAAGCTTGACTTGAGTGAGCATTGGGAACCTAACGGCTTCCAAATTGAGTCCATTTCAATATATATGAAACAATTGCACTGTCCTTCATAACTTTGTTTTAGGACTCCTGTTGTCCCCAGTTTTGATGAGAACTGGAAGACGAAGTCCTCCATGGCCATTCCTTATTACTATGCTTGATGCTGTACCCATATGCTTAGGATGCTTCCATCAATGTTCACTTCAAACCATTTCTCCTCGATTTGAGTCTGTTTAAAGAGTCCAACCTGGACTCTGTTTCTTGTGCACTTCTGTTCACCTCTAAAACTCTTTAGATAGTAGTTATTTCTGCACTGGTAGGCAAGGAGAAATTCTGTGTCAACGATATGCTTCTGTTGTGTCAGTACTAGATAGAGCTCATGTCCTAAACAAACATCCCCTTCCACGAGAACCCCCAATACCTCGTCACTTGACAAGTTTCAAAATATTATTAGAGCTTTCTAAACCACTTTTAACTACAAGCAGAGTGGTTGACAAGGCCTAATTTTTATAGCATTTCCGAAAGGTAGCTTTATTAGGCTTTGAAATGAGTTCCAATAATGTCTGATATCAAAGAATCACGTGTCTCAATTGGGGAGTTGTGAAGTAGATAGGTTACTATTGGCAACTTTTTCCAGTTCTGAAGGTGGCTAAATTGTGTTTTTAAATAGTCCTCTGCATGTGAACCATGCTTAAGTAGAATGGCTAACTTAAAGGGGCTTACTTGTTTTACTGAAGAAGTGAAGTAGGCCCATGGGAATGGTTTTGCTGTTGAATATTATTATATCGATTCCTAGTTTCTGTTGAAGAATAGATGAGGACTATTCTGCAGCAGTACTGGTTTTCTATGTCATTTCTAGATCTGGGGTTGATGGTTTTTGTCTACTATTTGGTATTGCATTTTTTGTTGTTGAAATTTCTTATGATGGTGAATACTGTATGTGGTGTTTGATTATATCATTGAAATGTGACTGCGATTGAACATGCAGGTGGGATATGCTGAGAAAATCGCAAATGTGTGGGCAAAGGTGGCGGAAGAAACTAGTGGATATAATACAAAAGAAAGCACTTAAAACAATACTTGGAGCTTTCAAATTGATGCTGCTGGCCTGGCAGCCATCGCTATCGCATCACATGGCATTTCTCCATGCCATTTAATATCCGAAGGAGCGAGCGAGGAATAGAGAGGGCAGTTCTTAGGCATTAAAAATTGTCTCATATGAAATGATGTAATTTGCGGAGCCTTTTTCAGATGCAAAGATGACAGTTTCAATGTAATTACAATCACATTGACATAAATGGATTTGGTTGGTTAGGTTTGACACTTCCATTTTCTCTATTGTTGACGAACACACACGCATAATACAGAATGTTCCCTTCTTCAGTTAAAAACACTTTTGTTTAATTATATTATTTGTAGTTGAACTCTACACTGTTACATTGAAGTAAGTGTGTGGGTTGATTTTGCATTTGAATTACATATGCAAACGGCAGCTGAGGATGTAAATTCCTGTCCTGAGAAGCATAGAAGAGAAAACAGACATTTCTTTACGTCTCTTTGGTCTTCTCAATAGATAATGAACTATCGTGTCAGATTCAAGATGTCTTAACAATGAAGCGTTCCTACTGACTAAAAGAAAAAGAAGAAATTATCAGTTTTAACTTTAAACAAACAAACAAATACCAAAACAACGCATCTCCCGATCATTAGTTCTCCAACAATTAGATCTACAAGAACATTTTCCGAATAAATGATTAATATCATACTAGATCAAAAATAACATGTAAAACTTCAATGCATCAAAACCGATCAAACGCGGGACATCATCATGGCCGGTCCCGCGGCAGAGGAAGCGGCCCCTCCGATGAACGAGAACAACCCTGGTCCTAACGCCTCTTGCTCGTCCATAAACAAATCCTCTGGATCTCTAAACGCTCCGTGCACGCACACAATCCCCAGCCCTATCATCGTCGCCGATATAAGCAGAGACCCGACGCTTGTCAGGAACACCACTATCACTGTCAACAATATCAGTATCCCTAGTGTTTCCCGATCCGTGAACGTGCGTCTCAATATCACCAACGGCTGATCCGACGGTCTGAACGTGTAGAGGCACAGCCACGCTGCCAGGAGCGAGATCAGCGTGAGGAGAGAGAACGGATGCGAGAGGAGAGAGAGCGCGAGGACGATCACCAGTAAAGTGAGGTAGTTGACACGGAAATAGGAGAAATTCTTGCGCACTCGCGTTGTGGCGTCTGAGAGCGACGCTGGCCTAGTGAAGGCGGTCCGGTCGATGAGTTCGCCCCATGGACGGCGATTCGAGAGCGCGCTGCGGACGGACGCTGAGATGCGCTTGGCCAAGGCCTTTAGGGATGTGGTGATTGATGGTTGCGATTGGGTGGACGTGGTGGTGGTGGTGGCCGCCGTGGGATGGGGGCTGGACACGGGAAGCGGAGGAGAAGAGGACATCGATAGGAATAATGAGAGCAGAGCGAGGGTATTTTGGGAAAGATGGCCGAATTCAGTATCCGTAAAGGAAGGCAATGCAGAAACGCTAGGGCATGTAGTGCGTGGAGATTTTTAATGTAATCCAGTGGAGTCGTTGACAGGAAGATTATTTAGGGGTTGGGTAACGGAACGATTTTATTTGATCATAGACGTCACTGTAACCGTTGGATATGGGCAAGAGGTACGTCTGTGATTGGGGTACTGATTGCATCTGTTTTTGTGTAGAGAACATGAAAGACTGGCCCAAACATGGGGATGGCTGATGGCTGGCCGCACTCTTATCATTATATTAATCACCGGTCAAATTAAAAAATAGGAAAGGTTATAATTATACTTAGACTTCAAGGGTGTCGCCAAATTTGACGTAACGTTCAATTTTTCACTTTCACGAAAAAGTAAGTATGAACTATGAAGAGGTATTGACTCAGGATTACGGGTAAAATATTAGGTCATGTTATTTATTTTAATAAAACTATTAAATATTATATTATATTTAAATTATAGAAGATTTTATGTTAAGTTTAGCTTTTGTTAATTTATTTAACATACATAGTACTTCTATTACGAGCTGATCATAGTGTTTATATAAATAATAATTAAGGATGATAATGAAATAAATTAAAATTAATTTACTAGTATAAGAAAAATGAATCTCTAACTAAAATTTTATCAAATATATATTGATTTATTTAACTTTAATTTATCCTAATTTAAATTTTATTATTAGTCAAGTTTAAAATTTATTTTGTTAAATTAAACTCAATTAGTTTCAAATATGCAAAAAAAAAAAAAAAACTCGATTTCAAGCAAACTAAATTTAATTCAACAATTTTGGATTGGACTGAGATTTCAACCTTTATTCTCATACTTATTTATATGACTTTCCTAAGGTGTAAGGGATATTTGTGTTGAGAAACTGAGTTGAGAACCGATTCTAACCGTAACGAAATAATTACGAAACTTTTTTGTAAAATTTGACTTCCTGAAAACATTAGATCTCTTTAATCTATAAAATGATTAACATAAATTATAATAAAATAGAAACTTAATTCTTACCTTATTCTGAAGCTTAATTCTTATCTTATTGTATCCCTCAAATCCTTTCTAAAACCGATTCGTCTTAACTATTATAGCTGCACAAATGTTCGGCCTCTAATGGTATCTATAGAGTAAGTTGAGAGAACTCTGTAACTCTTACAAACAGAGTTAAGTAAGAAGTACTAACTCTACAGAGGTTAAGCCTATTTATAATAAGCTTTGGACGTTTTAGTAATTTAAATGAAATTAAATTCTAATTTCAATTAAATTTTAATTAGAATTACAAATAATTTTATTTAAATACCAATTATGTCCAAACAAGATCCAATATCTTATATTGATCCTTATTTATTAAATATATCATATTTAATCATAAAGTTTTTCAAACTTTACAATCAAGTCCAACTTGATTAAATATAACTTTACTCTCTTCGACTCATTCTTTATGTGAGACCCATTAAGTTCCCAAATACGTTGGCAATGGTTATAAATTATAATTATAATTCATAATTAGAATTAGATAAATTAAAACTCCTTTTAATTTATCTTTAATTCTCCAATTAAATAATTTAAAATCATAGATCAAGATTGACGTCTTACAATGCATCATGATCAAATGTCAAAGTGATTTTGACTAACCATTCTATGCATGATTTTTCCGAATAATTCAATCATTTCATCATATAATGTTCTGATTAGACAGAGCATGGAATTAATGTCTACTCTTTTTAATTCTAATCATATTAGTTTTTTGTCATTAGTTATCGATTCAATTAATGACATTTGCAAACTATTTATAAAGTGTCATTTCACCTTGACAAGGATTTTTTGAATCAATATTAATCGAGAACAATAGAACATTCTCCCTAATTACTTTAGGGTTATAAATCCTATCTTGATCACACAATTACCTCCATATAGTTTATGCTATATCCAAAGATAACCAATTGACCAACCCATGATTAAATAGATTATAAGTAGTATTAAAACATAATAATCTTTATACAAGATAACTTTTATGACCTCAAATCAAAGTACCACTTATACAATCATTATAATGAGAATTTCATAAACATACAAATAATGTTCCAAATAGATTTTTCATATCGGGTATGTTCAGTGAACTCGTTTTCTGACAAGCACCCGCACATTTGTTTACAGTGAACTCGTTCTCTGATAAGCACCCACACATTTGCTTAAGTATCTTTATATTTTAGCCTATAAGATCAACTACTTCCTTCATAAAGAAAAACATAACGTGTGGTAGTCTTTTTGCATTATATTAATGTTCAATTTTGATAGAACGACGACTCTGAACAATTTAGGGGTAATACATAAATACAATATGAATCTCATTATAATTTCATTTGCATTTTACAATTATCTTATGGACTTTCTCGTATATATCTAAACATGTACAAGATTAATAATGTCTTTAAATAATTATTACTAAACTACAACTAAAATGATTAACTGTAGAGCATAAGCTAAAAATTTGAGCCTAATACAATCTTTGAAGATGAATAAAATCCTACCCACTGAAATCCACTTTTGGGACGTTTCCTGCCTTATTTCTTTATTTTACAGAACCTTTAAAAATGAACTTATTCAGTCTCACATCTTGAAGTTGAGATGATTGTGATGCTGAATGAGATTCATCTTTTCTGAACTCTCTTTTTTACTTTTCCTCTAACCTTCTATTCTTTGCCGTCTTTTCTAAGTTCATATATATATACTATTATAATTTCTAGGGACATTGATTTAGTTATGCTAGTCGTATACCCCATACATTCTCTATAGGATCCTTTTCGTGTAGGAAATAGATCGAAAGATAAGATAGTATTGTGATTAAAAAGAATTCATAAGAGAAGAGAAAAAATCAAGACATTGAACTGTTTACTTGGTGAAAAGAAAAAGAACGGAAGAGAATAAACGAAGAAAAGTGGTCGTACTAGGAACTTGTCATTGTCATTATATACAGCAAAGTGAGATGTGTAGCTTAGCTAGGGCTCAACACAGAGACGCCACAGGTTGCGGAAACTAAATTATAAACATTAAATGCTGTTAAAAGTAGGTTTTATTATGATCAGCTAACTATTTCCCCATTCTTTTTTTTTTCTCCAAAAGTATTTGTTATGTGTAATTTAGATTGTTTTCGTAGATGGTAGTGTTAGTGGCAGTTAGACAGTAAACCACATAAGATTTTTTGTTTTGTTTTTTGTTTTTAACTTTTGAAGGCTAGAGTTGCTTAGTATGCAAGGTCAGCTTGTTTTTGGTTTGGAGTTCCTTCCGTAGACAATAGTAGGTTGTCGTTATAGATGGAGAGAGAGAGCGAGAGAGCGAGGGTATGCGTGTTTCGAAAATAAGGCATTTATTAAACCTCCGCAGAAAAACGCTTTTTTGACATTGAAAATTTGCTAAATCTACGCTTAAGGATACCATTAATATTGCACCGCCCACTTCTTCCTTTACGAATTTTAATACAGATTGGACTTCCTTAGAATCTCCTCAGTCTTTTCTACCTCCTTATAAGACAAGCTTTTAGATTTAGTAATAATATGTTTTTCCAATAGAAACTTTTCCTTTCTTTAGAATCTCCTCTCACCGGGCACATACCATCTAGACTGCCACCTTCAAAATCTCTTAGCGAGAGCTCCAACTTTGACGAGAACGAGTGTGTTTAGTGTTTGGGGTTTCAACAGTTTTTTCTACCCAATTCATTCATGTCATTTGTTTTTATACTAGTATTCTTTGTGCATGACCGAGGCTTCTTTAGTTGGCAAATTATTTATTATTTATCGTAGCTTTATTTTATTGCTATTTTATTATTTCTTAATTTTCTGATTATTATTAGTTCCATATATTATTTTTATTATTATTCTAATTCTTCTTCTTCTTCTTCTTCTTATTATTATTATTATTATGTTTTTTTTACGTTTAACTCGAATCGAACCTTTTTACGTATTTATTTTGTAAGCGTTTTGCCTTTTCTCTCTCTAACCTGCTTCATTTTTATATTATCTCATTTACATTGTGGGTCTACCGGAACAGTCTCTCTATTATGTAGAAGTAAAGTTGCGTACTATCAGACTTTCTCAGATTTGTTTTATTGCGAAATTTCGGACTGAGTGATGATGATGATGAAGAAGAAGAATCGGATGTTGACCAAGCTCACAAGGACACAGTAATAAAGAGTCAACACATGTTAGGGAAAGAGTAAATTTTCTTTGTATGATCATTGATGTACTCCTATTCTATTTCTAGGTTGAGACATGAAGCTGCGTTTTGATTTCTCCCATTGTACTAGTGCAATAAAATTTTAACGGATGACATCCATTAACTAGTAGGCTTATAAATATTGGAAGGAGAACGAAAGTTGGAATGTCAAATAAACAGTTTTTTTTATTGAATTTACTTAAATTCATCTTATATTTTTCTTTATTTTCATAACCACTTAGAAAAACATATAATGCAAAAACATTTCAAATTGGAATGTCAAATAATCACTTTTTAATTTTATATTTTAATATAAAATTACTTGTAAATTTTCTAACGCAATTTGATGTTATCTCTTTGTTGAATATGTTGAAATATATGTGAGAGTTTGTTTCATATGAAAATAATATATGATTTTGAGCATTCGCATAAATCTACTGAGTTACTCCTCTTAATTTATTTTTTGATAAATTCTTATTTGAACTCGTATGTGCTCCATCTTGTGTTTCCACAACTTGGGAAAAATTGTCTTTGCCAAGAAATCGGGCTGCTTTTGATACACTGCATATGTGGGATGAATGAATACTTTTGTGGATCATTGACATTGTCTAAAAGTAAGCTGTAGAAGTCAGCAAAGAGAAGCTTGTTCCCTATAAGTTATGTCTGTTATTTGGGCAACAGTTTCTGAAGCTTCTCATTGTAATCTGACTGAGTTCTGATCCTCCGGACGTCCCAACAGCAAACTCGGGTTCTTTAGTTTGGCTTTGATTTCAAGTGCGACACAACCAATTGGGCAGGTCATTTACTATTAAACTTACGGCAACCAAGATTCTGTGATTCCTGTTATTTTTTGACAAATCAATTCTAGTTTTAATGTGGCATTTGTAAAAAAAGAAAAGATGTTAAAAAAGTGATTGTAAGTTATAATTGAAAAAAAATGTAAAAAAATCAAATTAAGAATTTCAATTTTAACTTAAACGTTTATTTCATATTTAAATTTAAACGTTTACTCTCTTTTTTATTTTTTTAGAAATAAGATTTGACATTAAGTTAAATCTCAAATTACAATTGTTATTTATATTTACAATTTTATATTTTTACTGTTGAACCTTATTTTTCTTTAATTATAAATCTATTCAAATTGTCTATTATTCACTATTTGTTGTTAGTATCATTTTTTTGCATAATATCCTCTTTGCGATTGGATGTTATGTTTTTACTAAGTTTATTTTGGATCTAAAAAACTCAGATATTTAAAAATAATTATATAAGAGTTGACTAGTGATCATATTCTTAAAACTTATAAAATCTTTGACATTTCACCTCTTTTTCGGTATAGAATTTAACACTCATTTCGTATGATTTGTGACAAGCAATTCTAATAATAAAGCATAAGAAATAAACTTTCGAAATTCAAACTAAGACCAAAAAAAATGAAAAAAATGCAGGATCAAATTACTAGAATTAGAATTTACAGTTTAGTTAAACCAAAGAGAAGATTAAAAGCTTTTTAAAATTGTGACGAAGTCTTCATATATTTTGATTTATCGAAAATATACTTGAAGAATCTTCTACATATTTCTCAGCTTGCAAGACTAATTAGATTTTACAACAAGAAGAAACTTATAATTCATGCATGTCAAATACCAAACATCTTTTTTCTTATTATACGAGAAAAAGAAAAAAAATTTAAAAGAAGTAGGAATGGTAATGGGCCGGCCTATGGGTCAACTCCGCCAATTTTTAAAAAATAATTTTAAAAAATTAAAGGTATACAACAACGTGTTTTTTTAATTGAGTCCAATCCATGTGTTTTTTAACTGGGTCTAAGCTTAGGTTGCCTAGGCAAATTAAAGGTGTAAAACAAAGTATTTTTTAATTAGGTCCAAGCTTGAGTCTCAGGCCTATTTGAGACTTAACTCTTCTAAATAAAACAATGTCGTTTTGCTAGAAATAATTAAATCTTGGGCCAATTTGGGCATGGGCTTGACCCATAAGCCAGTCCATTGAAGACACTTGAACCTAGACCTATAATTCGCCTACTGCCATCCCTAAAAGGAAGAAAAAAGAGGAAACTACCCACCTTAATGAAGAGTTCGATCCTATTTATTAAGAAATCGTGATATCCATTAACATCAAACTCAAACCTACTGGTCAGAAGATCACAGGAATTGAAAATACAGTGATTAGTTTATGCATTAACGTATACCAACGCATAATTAATGATATTTGTAGATCTTTTTCTATTGAAAATAGTAATTTGAAAATTCTAGAATATGACTCTTGAAATGGTGTCGTGTTGGAAATAGTGTAAATTAATTCAAGAATTCTCTTGTGACTACAAAAGTCTTCTATTATTAAGTCAATCATTTATTTTTGTACTTATACTCTTTTCCTAAATAAAAGTTGAATACCTTTATAAATACTATAGTCAATTTTATAATATTTAAGATGAAATAGAAAAATTTTTCTTTTTATTCTTTTTTTTTCTATTCTCTCATTTCTCCACAAAGTGATATCAAAACCTTATTTCTTAAAGTACAAGGAAGAGTTTCGTAAGAAAAGTAAAAACTAACAAGTAATGGACTCACTTCCTTTCAATTTGCTCATCTCACTAAGGAGAATTATGAGAAATATTGTCTACGTATAAAAGCTTTGCTTGGTTCTTAAAGATGTGTCGAAGGTTGTAGAGAAAGGCTATAAGAAGCCTCAAATGAAAAAAGCCTATCTCAAAATGATAAAGAAACTTTGTTCAAGATAAGAAAAAAAGATAGTCGATGCTTATTGATAAACTAAAAAAAAGGCTATGCTACTAGTTCAAATTTGGATGATTCTATATTTTAGGACATATTTGATGCTACTAGTTCAAAGGAAGCATGGAATAATTTTAAAAAATCTTTTCAAGGTGTAGATAAAGTGAAAAAAAGGCAAGACTTCAAACACTAAGAAATGATTCTAAAGTTTTGAATATGAAAGAATCCAAGTAAATTTTAAATTATTATATAAGAATGAAAACGATTGTAAATCAATTAAAGAGATATGGAGATAACATAAAATATGTTCAAGTAGTGGAGAAAATCCTTTGTTTTCTAACTCACAAATTTGATTATGTGATGTGTTATTAAAGAGTAAAAAAATTTAGACTTAGTGACCAATAAAGAATTAGAGGGATCTTTACAAGCTATGCAGAAAAGATCAAGAGAAGATAAGAAGAGTTATTGGAGAAAGTTTTGAAAGTTAAGAATACTTTAAAGAATGATGGAGGAGAAAACAATTACTTTAGATGACGTAGGCAAGGAAAAGGATGTGGTTATGACCTATATGAAAGAGGAAGGGAGTATGTAGACATCACAAAAAGGGAACGGAAGAATAAGAGGAAGAGGACGATACTACTATTCAAATATAAATAAAAGGAGGTATGATAAGTTTAAAGTTGAGGGGTGCTAGGTTCACTTGAGGCAATGATAATAGGATTTATAATGAATATAGTGATAAATGAGAATAGATATAATCATTATAATTATGATTGTTGGTTAAGACGAAAGAATGATTACTATTACCATTGATAGTGGTTGGTTTGTTAAAAATCTTGAGAAATAAAAATCTGTTTTACATCAAATTTATTATATTCTAATTTATTATATTTAATTTATGCACCCCATTTATGATTACAAAATGTTTAAATCCAAGTATATTGTGATATTTCCTTTCCAATAACTCTTGAAGAAAAAAAAAAAGCTCTAGCATTTGCTTACATCAACATATCATCAACTATATAATGCCCTCAAAATATAATTTAATCATCCAGAATATTGTTTTGCTAAAAAAGAAAAAGAACCTATCACGTGCATGAAACTTCTTTTTTTAGTGAAATGACATTCATTCCTTTCATGATTGAGGGGTACGGAGTAATGCTTTAAACTTGGATATAGAAATATTGTTCATCCAATAATAATATATTACCAAGTAGCTGTTTTTCATTCCTTACCCATTCCTTTCTTCCCATACCCATTAACCAAGCACCCTTTGAATGTTTTAATTGTCATAAAATTGGTCATCATTCTTGGAAATGTCATAGTACCACTACTAATACTAAAGAAAAAACTAATATTATTCATGACAATCAAGAAGTTAAAAAGTCAACTCTATTGCTAGTATTTAGTATTTACAGCCTGTTTAGTTCACATAATAGAATAGGCAGGGAATAAAATAGTTATTCCTAGGAATAGAAAAGATGAGGAATATAAAAGAATGAGTATTACTTTATTTGATTCAAAGAATGAAATAGATAAAGAATTTCTATTCCAGTGTTTGGTTTGAAAATATAAACTTGGAATAAGAAAAGAATAAGTAACAAAAAGACTAAAATTTCATTATTATTATTATTATTATTATTATTATTATTATTATTATTCTTATTGTTATTATTATTAATGTTAATTTATTATTATTATTATTGTTGTTGTTGTTGTTGTTGTTGTTGTTGTTGTTGTTGTTGTTGTTATTATTATTATTATTATTATTATTATT
>JANZLC010000201.1:5636375-5665815 GCA_026413385.1 Erythroxylum gracilipes
AATTGTTTTATATGATTTGAACTGTTTTACATACTTTGAAAATTGTTTTGCATGAACTAAAGGTTTTCAATGGTTTTATATTGAAAAAGTAAAAATGTTGCCTCGAAAGAGAACTCGAGGAGCTATGGCTCGATCTCATTCTCACCAAGGGAGCATGGATGAATCCTATGTCCCATAAGATGTTAGGACACATTCTGCTCTGAATTCTGATGTACCTAGTGTGCAGTATGAGGTGCCTCCACTGCCTTCTCCTATGCCTCAAACAAATCCTATGGATCTGCGGTTCTTCCAAGCCTTTTATCAGGCTTTCATATATGCCATGGGTCAAGGGTCTTAGGTTCCGATGCAAGCTCCAGTGGAGAGAAGTGGGCAGTATGATAATCTCCACAAGTATGAGGCTGTGGATTTCAGTGGAACTATAAATTCAGAAGAGGTTGAAGCCTGTTTAAAGAGGACCGAGAGGGCTCTGACTTAGATGAAGTGCTCAGATGAGGAGAAACTGGATTATGCAATGAGCTTGCTTCAGGGGGACACACTGCATTGGTGGGAATCAGTGCCTCACATTCAGGCTATCCACCAGTACTAACATGGAGAGACTTTCTGGAAGCTTTCAGGAGGAAATACTTCTTGAGGGTCTATATCTAAGAGAAGGCCAGGGAGTTTCTAAATCTCACACAGAGAGACATGAGTGTGAGTGAGTATAAGCTGAAGTTTACCCAGTTGTCACGGTATGCGGCTAATATTGTTGCTAATGAGGAGGACAAGTGCCGCAAGTTTAAAGGAGGGCTTCATTTGGGGATCAAGGAGAAAGTCTTGATCCACAATTTCTGTGACTACCAGCAGTTAGTAGATGCCGCACTCCAGGCTAAGAAGTTGGAGAATATCAAGTATGAAGTGAACAAAAAAAGGAAGAACAGGGAGCAATCGTCTAATAAAGGAATGAGTGCTCCATTGCCTGAGAGGAGTATAAGGAGTTATCACACATAGAGTGAAGTGGGAAGCAGTGGCTCTACCAAGAACAAGCAGGCAAAGGCAGTTTCAGGGTAAGCCTCCAATGTGGGAGGCACTGGAAGGACAGGAAGGAGCAGATACACAAACCCCCAATGTGATCATTGTGGGAAACTTCACCAAGGAGAGTGCTTCAAGTTACTTGAAGCATCTATTCGATGTGGGGAGAGGGGACATATGATCAGGGACTGTCCCCAGGTACTGAGACAAGAGGGGTCACAATTTCAAGCCCCAAGGAGAGTAGAAATAGTTAGAACCAGGCCAGTCACTAAGGTAGGCAGTTCTGGAGCTGCTAAGAAGGCTATTCCTCCATTAAGGCCAAGGGGTCAGGCACAGGCAAGGGTGTTTGCCATGACTAGAGAGGAAGCAGCAGCCGCACCTGAGGTTGTCACGGGTATGGCTCAGTTATTTGATTCAGTAGTATATTTACTAATTGATTATGGTTCCTCGTATTCTTTTGTTTCTGCAAGTAAGATTTTGCATGGTGTAAATTCAATGCCTTTGGATAATCCTTTGCTTGTTAGTACACCTCTAGGGACAAATGTGGTAATCAGTCAAGTATATAGGGGTTGTGAACTCTTCATTAATGGTGCTAGACTAGTAATGGACTTACTACGTCTAGACCTAAAGGGGTTGGATGTCATACTAGGAATGGATGTTATGGAGAAGTATCTTGTGAAGTTAGAATGTAGCCTTAAGGAGGTGGAATTTGATCTGAGCAACGGTGAGAAGGTGATTTTCAGGGGGGACAGGAAAACACCATCACCAAGAATTATTTCGGCCTTGCTAGCTGACAGAATGATAGGAAAGGGGTGTGAAGCCTTCTTGGCACATATTGTGGATACCGATGTGAATGAAGGGAAGTTAGAGGATTTTCTGATTGTGAGGGAGTTTCCAGATGTTTTCCTAGAGGACTTACCTAGTTTGCCACCGGTAAGGGAAATCAACTTTGCCATCGACTTGATTCCCGAAACTGCACCTATTTCGATACCACCTTATAGAATGGCTCCAGTTGAGTTGAAGGAGCTTAAGGAACAATAGGAGGAACTGTTGGAGAAGGGGTACATAAGACCAAGTTCATAACCTTAGGGAGCGCTGGTTTTGTTGGTTAAAAAGAAAGATGGAACATGGAGGATGTGTATTGATTATCGGAGACTCAACAAGGTGACTATTAAGAACAAGTATCTTCTGCCACGAATAGATGATTTGTTTGACCAACTGCAAGGGAAAAAGGTATTTTCAAAGATTAATCTCAAGTCAGACTATCATCAGCTTAGAATTAAGGAGTCTAATGTAAACAAGACAGCCTTCAGGACTCGTTATGGGCATTATAAGTTCCTAGTAATGCCATATGGTTTGACCAATGCTCCAGTTGCTTTTATGGACCTCATGAATAGGGTCTTAAAGGAGTATCTGTATCAAATTGTCATTGTATTTATCGATGACATTCTAGTGTATTCCAAGAGTGAAAGGGAATATGAGGAACACCTCATAATAGTGTTGCAAACATTAAGGGAGAGGAAACTTTATGCCAAGTTCAGAAAATATGAATTTTGGCTTCATGAGGTGATATTCCTTGGACATGTGATTTCGAAAGATAGGGTACATGTTGATCCGAGGAAGGTTGAAGCAGTGGTGAATTGGCATGCACCCAAGACAGTGATAGAGGTGAGGATTTTTCTGGGTCTAGACGGTTATTACAGGAAGTTTGTGGAAGGATTCTCCATGATAGCTGCTCCGATGACTAGGTTATTAAGGAAGAATCAGAAATTTGTCTAAAGTGAGGAATGTCAGAAAAGCTTTGAGGAGCTCAAGCACAGATTAACAAGTGCTCCAGTTTTGATTTTTCCTAGTGGAGATAAGGGGTATACAATGTATAGTGACGCTTCGAGGAAGGGTTTAGGTTGTGTCTTGATGCAGGGAGACAAGGTGATAGCTTATGCTTCACGACAACTGAACCTTATGAGTTGAATTATCCTACCCATTATTTGGAATTAGCAGCAGTGATCTTTGCCTTGAAAATTTGGAGGCATTATCTATATGGGGTTCAGACGATGATCTTTACTGATTACAAAAGTCTCAATTACTTACTAAGCCAGAAAGAGTTGAATTTGAGAAAGAGAAGGTTGATTGAGTTGCTCAAGGATTATGATTTAATGATTGAGTACCATCCAAGGAAGGCAAATGTAGTGACAGATACCTTAAGTAGAAAATCATCAATAGCCCATGCTCGAATAGTTTATTTGCCTTTGTTGGAAGAGATAGCCAGGCTTAAGATTAGCTTGAAACAAGAAAAACCAAATTGCATTCTTGCTAACTTTAGAGTAAGACCAATACTTAGAGAGAAGGTTAGGGAGTTACAAGCACAAGATGCATAATTAAGCAAGCTTCGAGAAGAAATTCATAAGGGCAAGAAATCTGAAGTGGTAGTGATGGACTCATGACAAGAAGAAACAGACTTTGTATTCTGAATGTTAAGGAGGTGAAGGATGAGATATTGGACGAGGCACATAATGCATCTTATACCATGTACCCAGGTAGCACCAGGATGTATAGGGATTTGAGGGAGCATTTCTCGTGGAAAGGCATGAAGAGGGATGTAGCAGAGTATGTAAGTAAATGTCTAGTGTGTCAGCAAGTCAAGGCTGAACACCAGGCACCTTCAGGCAAGTTAAGGCAATTGTCCATTCCTGAGTGGAAGTGGCAAAAAGTAACCATGGATATTCTAATGGGTTTGCCCAAGACCAGTAGGAAGCATGATGCCATATGGGTTATTGTTGATCAGTTAATAAAGTCAACCCATTTTCTGGCAATCAAATAGACTGATTCTCTGCATGTGCTAGCAAAGAAGTATATTGATGAGATTGTGAGATTACATGGGATTCCAGATTCCATAGTTTCTGATAGAGATCCTCGATTCACTTCGAGATTCTAGGGAAGCTTACAAAAGTCTATGGGAATCAAGTTGAATTTTAGCACGGTTTTTCATCCTCAAATGGACGGTCAATCTGAGAGGACCATTCGGACACTTGAGGGAATGCTCAGGGCATGTGTGTTAGATTTCAAAGGAGCTCGGGATGAGCATTTGCCATTGGTCAAATTTGCTTACAATAATTTGTACCATTCGAGCATTCAGATGGCTCCTTATGAAGCACTGTATGGAAGAAGGTGTAGAACTCCGTTATGCTGGGATGAAGAAGGAGAGAGGAAATTGATAGGACCAGAATTGATTCAGTTGACAGTCAATAAGGTTAACTTAGTCAAGCAACGGCTTAAGGCAGCTCAAGATGGAATGAAGAGCTATACTGATGCACACCGAAAGGAGATGGAGTATGAAGCGTGAGAAAGTGTTTCTTAAGACATCTCCTTGGAAAGGAGTAATGAGGTTTGGCAAGAAGGGCAAGTTGAGTCCAAGATATATGGGACCCTATGAGATTGTTGAAAGGATTGGACCGCTAGCCTATAGTTGGCATTGCCGCAAGAATTGTCTCAGATACATGATCTCTTTCATGTCTCCATACTGAGGAGGTATAAATTGGATCCTTCTTATATCATTCAGACCACTAAAGTTCAAATGAGAGATGATCTAAGTTACGAGGAGATTTCAGTAGAGATTTTAGATACTAAGGAGAAGGTCCTCAAGAACAAGACAGTTCAGCTAGTCAAAGTCCTTTGGAGAAACCATTCGGTAGAAGAGGCCACGTGGGAGCCGTTGGAAGCTATGAAAGAGAAGTATCCGCATCTATTCAACGACTCAAGTAAGAATTTCGAGGACGAAATTCTTTTAAGAGGGGGAGAAATGTTAGCCCCCGAATTTTTTTCTTTATAAATAAGCATGATTTAAATTATTTTGAGGTCTTCATAGATAAATTATTTTGGAGTAATTAGCATGTCAATGTTAGATGGATTTATTGCTTGAATTGATTGAATTTAAGTGTTAATGTTGTAAAAATGTATCAAGGGAAAAATTGGAAGATCACTTAAGGTTAGAAGGCTAAGGCATTACATGGAAGGCCATAATGGACTTTACTAATGCATTTAGGGTAAAAGTGAAAGAAGTAAATATAGTCTTGTATTATAGACGAGCAAAATCGTGAATGAAGGAGGAGAAAGGAGAAAAGAAGAGGAAAGCTAGGGTGTAACATCCCATTACTTGTGGTAAGGTTAAAATGGTAGATGTGAGTGATCAATGAGAGTTAGAGATGCACTTCCATGTTCATGAATAATATGTCATGCATATACATATAAATAGTGAGGTTGTTGCACATGAAAAAAATTGTACATGCATTCTTGAATAATTTCGGGTATAATGAGATTGAGTTGTGATTTCTAGGAGTTTTGAGAATTTTGAATTTTATTTTTTATTGGAAATTCTATTGGTTAGTAAGAATATTGTATTTGTGAATTTTGGTGAATTTAGGATTAAATTTCAAAAAATTATAGAAAACAGGAAAAAATCAAAAGAAGATTTGGAGATAGTTGGATTGTAAAGATGGAACTTAAGGGAGTTAGTTTCAAAAGAAACTATATTAGAGCTTAGGTATTAGGAAAGTGACAAGTGTCACTTAGGCTTTTTGTACTATTGTACTTTTGTTAGAAGTAGGTTACTGTTCTCTGAGAGTTGAAAGGTTAAGTTATATGTCTAAGTTCCTTCTTCATCGTCATCTTATTCAAATTTTCTTCCCATACACAGAGTTTTCCATTAAACACCTTCTAAGAGATTTCTATGCTTTTCCTTTCTTACCCCATGCCCACTTTGCTATTTGTGTCTTCTACCCTAAGAAAAACCTATCTTTACCTCCTTCAGTTAAGGGACAAGTGATGCTTGGGAGCTAGGGCTAGTGTTGTTTTTGTAGAATTTGAAGTGAAACAAAGTAAGTTATGCTTTAATTATTATGGGTATTGTTAAAATGAAACTCGAATGATGAGAAATGTAGGATTGATGACTTGATTTTTTTTTTGTATGTGTGTGACGTGGATGATGAAATATCTTTGTAAATTTCATGTTGTATCATTGTGAATGATCATTAATGATGTATAATGTGTTATATAGATGTTTTGGAAGTTAGATGTTACATATAATGGAGTGAGGGTGAGTGCAGAAAAATAAGATGAATAGGTACATGTTTGATGCTCTATTTTTGGGTTAAGGATCAATTATAGACCATGAGTTTTTGTGATTGATATATTGAGTTAATTGGGTAGATAATGATGAGGAAATGTAATGGAAGAGATAATTTAGGTAGAAGATGAGTTAGATGTAAAATATTGAAAGTTTGAAAATCTGGAAAATGTTCACTGAGTATGCTTCAGTTTTTTAGCCATAACGTTTTCTCTAGCTGTCCAAAATAGATGATTCTTAATTTAGATTAAACTAGAGATATATGGATATAATTTTTATGAAGACATCGAATTTTAATTCTGTCTCTAAGAGTCTCAAAATTTCATGAAGTTGAGATCTAGGTGCAGTACATTAGGAGTTGAATGTAAAATTTGTGTTTTGACTTCGGAAGAAAATCTGGATTAATTTAGATAGATTTTGGCAAAGTTGCTTTCTTGAGATTGTAGATACTTCTTTTATCTTTCCAACGGTATATAGTATGAAAATTTTGGACATCTGAGTCGAAAGTTATGATCTTTATATGTGGAGATGCAAAAGTAAGACGAAGCAAAGTAAGACGAAACAAAGTAAGATGAAGCAAAGTAAGACGAAGCAAAGTAAGACGAAGAAAAGTAAGACGATGCAAAAAATAAGACGAAGCAAAGTAAGACAAAGCAAAGTAAGATGAAGCAAAGTAAGACGAAGAAAAGTAGGACGAAGCAAATAAGATGATGCAAAAGTAAGACGAAGCAAAATAAGACGAAGCAAAGTAAGACGAAGCAAAGTAAGAAGAAGCAAAAGTAAGAAGATACAAAAATCAGAAGGAAGAAAACACAGAAGATAGAATTTATCTTTGAGGTCTTCATGAAAGTTGTAGCTCTTGTACAAAGAACGCCTTAATAAAAAATTTCTAGAGAAAGTTATAGCTATTTCCTTGAAACAGGTTCAATATGATTGAGGACAAAAGCAGATTGGATCCTTTTGGTTATAACTCCTCTAGACACCCAAATGACTTGATTCTTGAACCATTGGACTCGTAAGACATTGCTCTACATCTCTACCAAAAATCATAGTCATCTGAAATGAAGTGAGAAAGATTGAATGAAAAACGTGGGACGGGTTCAGTGAGTGTGTTCTTAAATAATATGAACTGGTATTGTTGGCAAGACATTTAATTATAAAAGACATATGGCATAAATGGAAGGGCAAATTGGACAATTCTTAGTCATTAAGGGCATAATTGAAAGAAAAAGTATTGTCTTGCTTATAAATAAAGGAGAAAATGTGAATGTAAGGATAAGCAGTAGAGAATAACGAAAATTAATAAGAAAGAGAAAGAGAGTTGGTGATTTGAGAGAAAAGAAGAGAGTTGAGTTAGGGTTTAATTCTTCTTTATCTTCAAGAAAGATTTTGAAGTTGATCAAGAAGAGAAAAAGGTAGAGAAAGGAAAGAGCTTCCATTTGAGCTAAAGATCTCTTCATTTGGTGAAGAATCAAGAAAACCAAGGGATTCGTACCCAAGAACAAGGGGAAGGACAATCTTGACTTGGAGTTTTGCAAGCAAACTAGGTTAAACATCTGCATACAGGCGTATCTAGAATTTTAAAGCAACTGCTATTTTGGAGCATACTGTGAGTAGACCTAGATGGTCTTATTTTATTGTTTGTTCTGTTTATATTATGAATTAAGTGATTATAAATGTGAATTGACTGTTGAATTTCGGACAATGAAAGTCCGATGATTGAGATATTGAAGTACTAATTGTATGTGAGTGTTAAATGTGTTAGGAATGTGTATTTGTATTTGTATATGAATGCAATTGGGAATTCTCCACTTCAATGTGGAATGCCAGACTAAGGTCCGATGATATGAGAAAGTGATTGAATAGGATATGCAATTGTAAGTGATGCATTTCATTGCATGAATGCATGAAATATAATGACAGTTGTGACCATAGTAGCCAACGATTAGAGCTTAAAGCTCAACGAGTGAAAATGAGTCTCGATCTCAAAAGTGATTCAGAGGCTCAACGTTTAATGAGCCATGTATCCCCTAAGTGGATAAGGGACAGTTATCAATGAGCCCTATATGGGACAGTTTAGGCACTCGATCACGACAAAGTAACAAATAAAAAGTGAGTCTCATGTGCATTGCATAGGCATAATATGAATGATTAAGTGTATTGAATGTGAAATAATATGAAATAAAGTGAGATGTGTGAATTATGTGTTATATGACTGGGTGAGCCATCGATGATGGTCACTCACTGAGTTTGCAAAACTCACCCAAAAAAATTTGCAAATATTTTTCAAGACTTAGAAGAATACCCCGTTAGGCCAATGAGAGTATACCTACAACATTTAAGTGAAGGATAGAGGTCGGGATCAGTTTGTGTCTGCCTTGCATTTCTCTATTTTGTATTGAATTGTATATTCTGCAACTTTTTGTATAAACTGTATTTTGAAATGACTCAAGTGTTTTCTATTTGTGAAAGGGCCCAAATGGCTATTGAAAATTTTATGATAGTTTGTGTTAATTGAAATTGTTTATGAAGGAAAGTGGGCCTGATCTGAATATCGATTTTCGCAGAATATGTTATTGATTTCAAAAAAAAATTTACCGGCTCATGAATAATTGAGTGCTCTAGCACACCACCCTCACTGGGGCACGGACTCGGATATCACCCACGATATCGAGTTCGGGTCATTGCTGGAGTGGGGTGCTACACCCCATGTATGAGAGTGGTAGAGGCATCTGGCAAGGTGATTCTATCTTACCTTACCTACTTGTTATATGCCTTGAAGTATGCTCTAAACTTGTTTATGCCATTATTGGAAAAAATGTTACTTTCAAAGTACGTGAAGCAAAGAATCATTAACTTTTCTTTTGTTGATGATCTACTTACAAAGTCGGTTGCATGTCAATAACATTAGAAAATAATACCTAACTTTGCAAAACTAAATTTGTAATATTGGTGAGAAAGGATCATATTTATGGAGAGTACTGATTAAATTTTGTAATGAATAAATCAGTGTATAGCATTGTGAAGGGGGGGGGGGGGGAAGGTGTTGGTTAAATTCAATTAATGCAATAAAATGAAACTAAGCTAGGGAAGATAAATCAAATCAAACAATACAAAATTACTGGGATTGATCAATAGGTTTTAAATCTAGTTCTTGGTTCAATTTTGACCTTCACGCAAATGTGCATAATTAACCATCATGTTGTTCTTCCAGCTCTCTTTGAAACTATTAACCATAGATTAACAAAAAGATCTGTTAATCTTAGTCTCCCCTTAGATTGCAACTAATTTAAACAATCTATTTAATTAAGTCTAATTGTCAAACAATCTAGATTAAGCTCTCCATAATTAATGTGACAACCGTATTATGGTTTAGGAAAACATATTAATCTAAGCAACAACTATATAAGTTTAGGTTATTTAACCTATACTATGTTATCCCTAATGATCTACAACCATTAATTTACAATACATGAATCAGATTTACAATGATTACGGATTACAATCTTGATTCAAGCAATGAATTCATACATAAATAATCTAGCAGGCCTATTTAAATCATTCATACATAAATTCAAAATTTTAAACATAAAATAACATAGTCAATTCCAAAAAAAAGTTAATAACAACATCATTAAGAATGATCAATGCCCAAACATGCTTACTGACCTCGATATCCCCTTTGAACTAGAAAGAAGAATAGCTACTCATATCTCTCAAAAGGGAAGGGAATCTGCCTCCTTTTGTGTCTCTAATTTGTACATATATCTTATTTGGCCTCTTAATTTCACTTTTATAGTGCAAAATTAGGGTTATATGGTTATACATGATCACTGTGTGTATTAATTTGGTAAAAATCGCAGAGTTATACATTCTTAGTAAGCTACATGACCAAGATACATAGTCATATTTCTCACTTACACAATCATGTAAGTCTCCATATGGGCATGTAGGTCATAGGGATGGTTAAAACAACGTCTTCAAGTTTATGTATGTTTCCAATGAGATACATATTCCCATACATGACCTTGTAAGTCACAGTGACTTTAATTCTTCCATTTTTCTTAATCTTGATTTCACCCTAACTCATCTCATTCTTACTCCACGAAGGCAAATATCGAACATTGATATAACGATACCAAAGATGTAAATTTAGCTCATTTTGGTTCTTGTTCCTCCAAATTATACCTAAACCAGAATATAAACCAAAATAAGTATCTAAGATACATTATAACATTAATCACTAAGCATTAAAGAATAAATATATAATTAATTAAGAACTTATTAAATTGCTCCACACTTAAATTTTAACCATCCTTGAGAAAAATTAAATATCGAAATCAAAATTAAAACATTTCCTCTTTAACTATATTTCCTAAGAATAGATAGTCATTTAAAAGCAATAACTTTCAAAATTATGGTAAGAATTAAACATTCAATGCTTTTACTCATGATCAATCAACAATTATTCCCTTAAAAAGTTAAGCCATCTAAGTGTAGACTTTGACAAGTAATGTTTAAAAATAAGATCAATCTATAGGTATGCTTAAACACCTTTCATGATCAAGACATTTTGCAAATTTGTATATCTTTTTAGTTCTCCACCACTAAAGACTCACATGTATAAAACAAATAATAGGACTTTTCAAGGTTATAACGGGGCCAAAGGTTAAGGTAAGAAATATACAAGTCATGCAGTTCAAATTCCATCAAAACTAGCAAAGCAAAAAAAAAAACACTCATTGGAGTATCGAGTGTGAAATATTAACATCCAATAAAATATGTGTACTATCAGCTATAATGAATGCAAAAACTATGTTTCATAGCTTAGATTCAATCCTTCAAACTACATACCATATAAGGCACAAGGAACTAAACGAAATCATCCATAAGAATGATGATGAATAGTCCAATATAACGTGAGGAGTGATCCTTCACAATAACTTCTCATTTGTTTACATCATAATCAAGTCACCAATTCCATACAACTTTAGGAGGAAGGATTAATATGAATTACTTGTAAAACAAATGATTTTCCTCTTTGATAACTTCTTGTCATTTATTCTCTTTCTCTTTCCTTTTCTCTTTTTTAATAAGGACAAAATTTGAGAGATACTACATCAATGATGAAATTCATTGATAGGATATAAAAAACAAATTCCATCAACTATAAATAAGTAGAATATATGAGCACCCCACACTTATTTTCTTGTATATCCATAGCCATCAACAATTACAAATACTCCGCTAGCTCTAAGGTTTGAGTAAGACATTTTGTTAGGTTAAAGGCTCGTAATATAGTTAACAAAAAAAAAGAAAAGTTAATAAAGCATAAGGGGCTTAACAAGAGGATAAATCATATCATTAGGTAGGAAATTTGACTAATGTAGCTCGTAAAATAAAGAATGCCTATACCATTTTCATGTTAATGCACATTATAAAAATTTGGTCTTAAATAGAAAATCAAGGCAAAATCAGGATGTATATGTCATAAAGGTCACTGACAAACAAAATACAATAAGACTAATATAGATATGTCAGTTTAAAAGGTTCAAAATCTCATTGGCTTATATCTATCCACTAGTCACAACTCTTTTAAAGGAAATGTACATTGACCAACCATAAAAGTAAGAATACATGACTAAGTTGCTATGAATCTTTCTGGTTAATTCTACTATCTAATTATAGCTATATAATCCTAGAAGCAATGACAAAAAAAGAGAATGTTTATTTGATTTTTATAATTAAGACATGAAAAAAAACTTAAAAACATACATAAGAAACAAGTTCCCCACCCTTATACTTAAAACTTACATTATCCCCAATATAATATTAAATCTAAGAGTTGGAGCATTAAAAAAACAACAATTAGAAAAGTGTAAAAGAAAAAGAAAAAATTCCCTAGGTTGCCTCCTAAGTAGTGCATTTGTTTACTATTGTTAGCTTGACTCCATGTTTTCTTCATCACATGATAATATTTTGATCTTTAGATGTCACAATTTTTGCTTTCTTTATTTGAAATTCTTCATAAAATGAGTTTAGGTGATGACCATTCACTTTGGGAGAAACATTGAAAACCACAAAACAACTAATTAACCCAAGGAGAACGCAAACTTAATTGGGAACAATTTAAGTCTAGAATAATAGAGAAGCACTTTTTGGCTAAAAATAGAGTTTTTTTTTGAAATCATCTTGTCATGGGCAGCTTTAGTCTTCTCTTTAGTTATAACTACTTTTGATTCATCTCCGCACTTCCTCTTAAAAGCTTCCTGTGCTTAAAAGTCACTCATAAAATTAGAATGGTTATTCTTGGGGGTGGTTCATGGCATCAAAAATATTAAAATGATTCACTTCCTCATCAAATTCTATTGTGAGGGAGCCCTCACAAACATTTATCTTAGTTTGGGCCATATTAAAGAATGGTGTCCTTAGTAAGATAGGTATGAGATTATAGAAAGTTTCATCATTCATATCTACCACATAAAAACTTGCACGAAGTATCATTTCATTCACCTGCACAAGCACATCTTCAATCACGTCATCTGGATAAGCATTAGTATGATTGACCAATTGTAAGATAACATTAGTTTCTTACAAGGCTCAAAATTACCTTTGATCCCAACTAAATGCTTTTTTTAATATAGTGATTTTCCCACATTTCAAAGGCTTGTTACAATACAAACAAATAGTATGGTTCTTGATTCCAAGAACTAATATAGTATGAGCCCAAGCTGAATCATCAAATCTTTTTATACTTGAAGCGACTCAATTATCAAGCGTATTTAAAATTTGCTCCATTTATTTGTGAAAATAAATGAAGATATTTATTAAAATTAACTTAATTACTGATATTAAATTCAAGTTATGTATAATAATAGCAAGAAATAGAGTAACAATAGTTTCTTAACAATCATATGATATATACATACAAGTGACCTTTATAAACTTATATAAATGATTCCTTAAGAAATTTGTTGATTAAGTACATTTATCTAAGTCACAGCTAACAATTATAACTCATTTTGTGGAATTACACAATTCTACAGTAAAGTCACTAGTATAACCATTTTGTATGATTACATAATTCAACCATAACTCACAATTATAACTCATTTTGTAGGATTACATAATTTAAACATAAACTCATAATTCATATCTATAACTCAATTTTTGTAATCACATAATTCAACCATAAAGTCATTAATGTAAATCATTTTGTGTGATTATATGATTTAAACATAAACTCACATTTTTAACTTAATTCGTCTAATTACATAATCAACCTAAATTATCTAACCAATTTTGTATGTTAAGAAATCTCTCTCTCTCTCTCTCTCTCTATATATATATATATATATATATATATATATATATATATATAAACCTAATTAATAATAAAGACTAACATTTAATTCAATATCTCTCAAATTTCAAATAATAACACAAACTTCAATTTTGTATTGAATGATTGAATCCCTAATTTCCATAATCTAAACGACACAAATGACAAAACACATCTAAAATTACAAATTCCAAATATTGTAATTCTATATAAAATCCTCAATCTCATTTCTCAATCTCCAAAATTCAAATAAAGCAAACTAATCTATCTGTTATCCTTAATTTCCAAACTCACACGTCATAATTTAGTGATTCACAACTATAAGTCACTCACACACACAACAACTACTCAATTATGAGTTAACTCACCGCTCAACATTAAGCAACACAACACAATACAAATCAGCAATCAACACTCAACATACCATGCATTGCACACATTTTAAATTTTTAGTTGTTTAAGGCTGAATCAGAATGGCTTGAGGCTCGAACATGCGACAGTGGTAGAGGTGGGATTATGAAGCAATTGTGCAGATAATGCAGGCAGACGACTAGCTAGGTAAGGTAGACAGACGAGGCACGGGGAAGAGAGTGAGAGTAGAAGCAGACTAGGAGGCTGGTTGGGGGAGGGAGGTTCGAGTTAACAATGGGTGGGTTAAATATTTATGTTTTTTTTTAATTTACGTTTTAGTCCAACATTTTTTAAAAATTACATTCAAGCCTAAACTTTTGTCGGTATTTTAGTATCGAGTGGTACCAACTAACATTATAAATTTAATGGTTGTCATACCGTTTTTTGGTCGATACAGTAGGTACTGACAAGTCTCGCCAGCACGGTATAGTACCCACATCCCTGGTTCGTACAGATAAAGTGTGACATCCCATAAGAGATGAACAAGAAATATCATATCAAAATGAAAAGAGATGCAAGAGTTACATCGAACATATTAATCAAATTTTAATTGGTTATCTTTAAATATTTAATTTTCTTTAACTTGAATTGCAATTATATTTAGATGAATTTGAAGTTTAGATGTTATAAATTGATGCATAACATATATAAGGTGGATATTATATTCCATATTCAAAAGAAGAAAAGAGATGAAAGTTGTATAAATTTATATAAACGATTAATAATTAATTTTTTAAATAAATAAATTTTAATAAAATTTTTAATTTTATGATTCTCCTAAATTTAAATAAATTTTTTTATATAATTAATTTACTTTAAATTGAAATTATTATATAATTAATTAAGATTTAATCTATTTTAAATATGATTAAAATAAACCTCCACTAATATGAGAATAATTCAAGACAAATTAAGAAAAAATAGTAAATATATAATATTTAGAAACGACGATAATGAAAAGTGACATTAAAATCGTGAGTAATTATGATTCTTGACATGTTTTTAATTTAAAAAATATAAAAATGAATTAGTTTAAATTAATAAAGAGAAAATATATTATGAATCTGAATTTATATTAATGACTTTATGAATATAAATTTAGATTGGGATTGAAACCTTTCTACAAATTTCTTTTATGAGCTATGACAATTCTAATTTCGAGTTCAGTGAGATGATGTGATGGCAAATCATGCACAGATTATGTTATAAGGTTCTTCAGGTTAGTTATGAAATATTATTTGAAAGAAAGAGTAAAATTAAAATCGAACCATATCAGCTTTTTAGTTAGAGTAACATATAAAAATTATATTTATGTTAGAAAGATCGAGTGGTCTGATTTTATTTTTATTGTCAATCGCTGTTTTAAATAAAGTTTATTTTTTCTTGATTTTGTGTGACAGAGTTAATTAATTTGTGCCATCCTCTGATATCTCAAATCCCGGAGATCCAAATTTGATGGCTTGAGTTTAGGATATGATAATTGTAATCAGATGAGTTGAGGAAATTCGAACAGAGTTATCAGTTATCAGTTATCAGATACAATTGTTAGGAATAGGATCCTTTTTGGGAGAGTGAGACGAAATGATTCATTGTAAGAAACAATTTCAAAAAAGGCAAAGTTCGCCCTCGCTCGCTATAACATGGAACAACAAAGAAGATAATGTTGGCTGATGTTATCATTATATAGACATACAACTGTTTCACACATTTGATGTAACATGTTCAAATTGTAATTATTAACTTAGATGTTCGTTTTGAGATCTAAGTAGCAAAAAAAGATTGAGTGTAAATATGAACATTATAAAAAAATTGAATTGTAAGAAGTATATAGTAGTTGAGTGTAAATATGAACATTAACTGGCTTATAAAATTGACCCGTCATGAATAATCCATCTCCCATTATGTCTAACATCTCTTAACTTTCTCCTAATAAGTAATGCACCTCTAGACTTTCCGCTTATAAATAATGCATATTTTCATGTCACAAAACATCAAGTTCTTGAAGTTAGACAATAACTATTTTATGAAAATGAAAAATACCATCCCTTCCTTGATTTTGTTGCTTCTTAGTTCAGCTTTCTCTTATGGAATCCGCAATTCCAGAAACCCAAAAGCCTCCCCTAAATTCTCTGCTATTCTCATCTTCGGCGACTCTACCGTGGACTCCGGCAACAACAACTATATCAACACATTGGTGAAGGCCGATTTTTATCCTTATGGTCAAGATTTTCCAGGTCACATATCAACAGGAAGATTCTCAAATGGGAAACTTGTTCCTGACTTCATTGCTTCAAAGTTGGGGATTAAAGACACTGTTCCTGCGTTTTTGGATCCAAAATTAGCTGATAAAGAACTCCTCACTGGTGTTAGCTTTGCTTCTGCTGGTTCAGGATACGACGATATAACCTCACTTGCACCAAATGCCATTCCATTTCCAAAGCAAGTGGAGTTGTTTAAGAATTACACATCAAGACTTAAACGAGTTATTGGAGAAAAAGAGGCTGCGAATATAATTGGTGATGCTTTGTTGTATGTTAGTGCTGGGAGTAACGATTGGATTTTCAGTTTCTATGATCTTCCAACAAGGAGGTTGGAGTTTGATGTTGATAGCTATCAAGATTTTCTACAAAACAGGATCACATCGTTCATCAAGGTTTGTAATTCTTTCTCTTAATTTTATTCTTTTTTCATTTTGTCTTGATTCCAAGGAAGTATGCTAGTATCTCCATATTGTAGAGTATAAATATTAGTTTTGCAAGCCAAGACCAGTACGTGAGATTCTTCAAGTATATATTCATGTAATTAATATTCAGGTATTTACTAGTCATCATTTGTTAGATTAAAAGATATAAAGGCTTCACCAAAATTTGATATTTAAGCACTTCAGTATAGTTCATCTTAAGTGAGAGGACCATAGAGTTTCCAATTTTCAGTGGCTTCTTTCTTAGAAAAGATAAACTTCTCTGTAGTTTAAGAAATTAAAAAAAAACTCTTTATGTTTTTAAATTCTCAAATATATTCTTTCTAGTTTTTAATTTTCTAGAAATATCTCATCTCTTAGATTTTGGTTAAAAAATGATAATAAAATATACAATTCAATTCAGATTTTAAACTAGAACCAAATTAAATAAATTCGAGCTAAACTAATATTTTATTCTAATTATTTCAAATTATTAATTTATAATTAATTTGAGTTAGATCTAAGAATTAAATTGAGTTAACATATTAGTGATATTTAATTAGTTTACGTTTACTCTTCTTAATACATGTGTTTTGAAGTTTGGGAAAAGATATTTATTTTAGAAACTGAAAATTATAAGAAACTTTTTAGAAGTCTCTAAAACTATAAGAAAGTTGTATCTCTTTTATTGATATATGTCTTATTCAAATGGTGAACTATTAATTTTGCGAGACTAAGTGCTGAGCAGGAATTATATGATCTTGGTTGCCGTACATTTATAGTAAATGGCCTGCCTCCGATTGGTTGTCTCCCAGTTCAACTCCAAGCCGAGCTAAGGAATCCAAAAATGTCTGCCGGGTGTTTGGAGGATCAGAACTCGGATTCTCAATTATACAATACGAAGCTTGAGAAGTTGTTGCCTCAATTACAGGCAAGCCTTCCAGGGAGCGAAATTATCTATGCGGACATATACAACTCACCTCTCGACATGATCAATAATCCAAAGAAATACGGTAATTAAGTTGCAATTTCCCAAAAGCTTAATTATTATATATATATATAGAGGCAAACCCAGTTGTGATTTTTATCCGACATTTCAGACTTTGTCGACGTAAAGAAAGCTTGTTGTGGAGGTACTCAACTTGGACTATCATTCTTATGCGAACCAAAAGCACCAAAGTGTCGTAATGCTTCGCAGTTCCTTTTTTGGGATGCAATTCATCCTACACAAGTAGTATACGAATACCTGGCAAAATTCTTGGTAGAAAATCATTTGTCCCAAGTTATATATTGATGTAGAAATATCAAAGCCCTAATCAATGACCGCCTGTCGAATGTACGGCCTAACAAAATAAATGATTGTGTTGTTGAGACGATATAATTATTGTGGTTGTCATCCAGTTTATAATAGTATTCCAGTTGATACATTATTAGTTCCTTATTTATTTCTTGTGCCCCATTTTTATGAATGGATCATTTTCATGTCCCACACAATTCATAGCTCCAGGCCATATCTCGTTTGAATAATCCTCGTGCATGTCACTTCCATTGCTCTAATATCTCTTTCCATAATTTATTATTAAAGAAAAGATCTGTTCAATAAACCAGGGACCAATCCAACCGTGACCGAATCGTTGGGTCGACTGGTAATTTTCTTCTTTAGGCTAGATGAGGTTTTAAACTAGCAAGTCAAAATTGCTGTTAAAAATTAGACAACATTGCTGCAGTAGAGCCTCTATGTAAGCATGAAAAGTAAAACATTAGTCAGTGGCAACCCCAAATATGTCATTCGTTCTTAAATCTTTACATCATCACTATATTTACAAAATCCGTAAAATTCCCATTCTCTAGAAAGGCGGTGTTAAAAGCTTAAAAAAGTTACACATCCGAAACAGATTAACGAAAAGAGGTACTATGTGAAAACAAAAATTCAATACCTAAAGATTTTAATTTAATTAAAGATAGAATCCCTTCTAATGTGTATAATCCTGCAAACTAATTGTAATTGTGACTGCATAAAAAAATTCTTAACATCTTCGTCTTAGATCTTTCAAAATTCACATTGCACCAAATGTTCTTCTGGTGGTGTTGGATGAATAGTTAGCTAGCGCCCTACATTTCGTGTACAGTTTTGAAGAATAAAGAGATTTTTTTTTTTGGAAAATGAATATTGAATTAACTATAGACAAAATTATGTCAACATTACAGTGAGTTCAAGTCAGGCACTATACAGACAAGTAAATTGCAAAAAGAGATTAACACATAAATCGTCATTAAAGGTACCACCGACGTCTCATGTCAGAGGAGAGAAAAACATGTAAACTTTTTGCAATCAAAGCCCCTCATAATCCAGTTTATAGTCCTGTCTGCTAATAAATATGGATTCTCCTCCAAGCAGGAAAAATGTCTATTGTTGTGGTCCCTCCAAAGGTAGTAGATAGAAGTGGAAAATGCAACTCTGTAGAGAGTTGCATTAGGCATACCTTTTGCAGAGTTCCTCCTGCCTCAAGTCAACGTATGATCCCAAGTATAAGTATAATCAGATCTTGGTACATGTGCAAAATCCTACTCTAGACTGTTGTCAGAAAAAGGACATAGAAAACAGAGATGGTCCATATCCTTAATAGCCAATTTACATAATAGACAAGTTGAATCCACCGAATTGTGCCATAGGCTTTAAGGTGAATGGTCATGACCCATTAAAGAGAAGACCAAGGAACCGCTTCTAATCCTTGAGTAAGTATCTTAGGCAAGATTTATTGGAGAATTTACTATTTACATTTGGAGACCAACCTGTTAAGATATTTATTATATCTCATTATTTAATTTTGACATTTTTTATTATTGAATCTTAAAGATAATGATTAAAAGTCCAAATTAAGATGAGGTATAAATAAATAATACTTCTTATTTGAATTAGATTCTTGGATAAAACTTGAAGTGAAATAGAAGTCTATCTTTATTGGGAGTGTATGAAGATCACGTTGGATTATTGAAGAATTTTGTAAGATTGTTTGAGATGTTCTTGCGTGTGTGATTCCAAGTCTCAACTTCTTGCGTGCATGACTTGCCTTTTGGACTTGGAGATTGCTTTGTTAGGTGTTGGCCGTAGGTGTGTGCGTGAAAAGTGAGGCTTTCAAATGATTATTTTGATGATTTGAGGGATATTGTGAGATTGCTAAAGTTAGAGTGGTGTGTGTGTATGTGTGATCCCTCGTCTAGAATAGCAATGTGTGTGTATGATGTTGTCGTGGGCTAAAGGACAGTGTTAGTGAGTTGTAGATTTTTGATGGTGCATGCGTGACTCCTTCTTTGCCTTGTTTTGGGTTGCTCCTTGTCTTGTTCTAGGTTGGTTGTTGGTGAATGAGTAGATCACGTTGTAGTGGAGTCCAAAATATTTCAAGGTAGTGGCATACTGGGCAGGTGCAACTCTATGATCGCGTGATTTCTTGGCTGCATCATTTTTGGTTAGCTACATATAGTGTGCGTGTATAACTCCATCTTGGGCAGCAATATTTGTCAATTGATTTCTTTGTGGGCTGCGTATAATTAAGTTGGTGAATGTGTTATCGGCTTTGTGTTGTGTTTATGTGAATCAGCTTGGTTTCTTCTTTAATTCTCCAACGTAGATTGGAACTTGGAAGTTGATATATTTTTTGGATTGACTACGATAGTATCATTGGTGAATAACTATCAGATTTATCTTTGGAAGAGCTGAAAACATTGGGAAGTTGTTCTTTTTCTATTTCAAGTATATTTGTTTTCATTCCTAGTTATTTTAATCACTTGAGTTATCCGTTTATTATTCTTACGTTAAAAGATTGTTAAGAAAAATTCTCTGTTGAGTTTAGTACGAGACAGTCGTACTATTGGGTGTGAAATTCTTTCACGGGTTGTGAGGACGAGGGATAGTGTCAATGGTTGAGTAATGTCAGCTCAGTAAAGCCTTATATAAAACTATTGTCATTAGTGAAAGTATTAAGCTAAGTGAGGGTCTCGTAGATGTAAGTAAGGCGTATCGATCAAAGTTACCAAAATTTGAGTGTTGATCTATTTATATTTGTGCGTTTAATTTTTCTAATTTTTGATTGTGCTAGAAACGACTACAGTAAATCGAAGATTTTGCAAAACCATTACATCAATTGGATTTTTCACAAACAATGGAGTCATCCATCTGCACATTCTCTAAGCTAGGGAGACGTTGAGCCAAATCATTAAAGCCTCTAAATTTGCAGCTACATAAGGAATGTTTCGTTCTCTTTTATTGGTAGAATTGAATTTTTGGCCAGCAAATATATACTAATTTCTAATTTCAACTTGCTAATAACAAGAGATCCCTTTCGATTTTCTGACTGAAGCTTATATGACAATCCTCAATATCTAGACCTTGTCCGTTACGCGATTTAAGAATAATCTCCTATTAATAATTTCACGTAGAGAGAATCAGAAAATATTATTAATTTGTCAAAGAGGATATAAATTGTTTTAAATATTACTTTATTACTAAAAAAAGAATTATCTTCAATCTACTACCATACCAACTCTTTATTAACCTACAAAAAATAAAGAAGAGACTATCCATTTCCTTCCCAATATCTCGCTTGGTTTTGTCGTGGGTAATTAACTTTTAATTTGGATGTTGTACCTGAAAGCTCCGTGGGATGAAGCTTCTTACATACCATTCGGTAATTGAAAAGGATGTTAACTCGCACACGATGAGAGCAGACAACTTAAAGTTTAGCTGTCATGTTGCCTCAATTTGTACGATTGAATCAATAAATTTTATTTTATGAGACTAATATAAGAACGACACTCAATATGAATCTAACAATATACATAAATAATTGATAGTAGAGTTACTAAAAATTTTGGAAAAAGAATATTCTAAGGATTATTTTTTTATTATAAAAATCTGGGGTTATGGGAGCGGGAGCACCGCTTCAAGTATGTTTTAGTAGCACATTGCACAGAATGTGACAGGAAGTGACTGATAATTCAAGAGCAGACAAGATGAAGATTCACCTTCCATTTGAATCGATACGAAGCTAGCATGGAAATGCCACAGGCCCCTCCTTAGCATCAATATTCTTATGTCTCCATTCAATATCACATAAGACCATATACAAATAGTAACAAAGATTTCTTTCACAAGTTGTAACATGTCTTATTTGAAGTTCAATGAAATGATGTTGAGAAACCCGAGGTTGTAGTTTTGCAAAATCTATGTTCTACTACAGTTGCTTCAAATTGAAACTGACAGTTGCTTATTATATAGTAACTAAATTAACAACTATGATTTTTCCAGAATTTAATAACAAGCAGAAAAACTTAATATGCAACAAATAAATCAATATACAAAATTTATTAACGCAGTTCTGCACATTTGACCTACGTCTGTCCCTCACCCAGATTAATCTACTTTCACCTAAGTACAATAGTCTTATACAAGGCTATTATAGAGCTGACATCACTCACTCCTTGATGCTATCTACTTGTACTCACACTTTTGAAAGTTATCTCACACCCCACAACATAATCACCTCATGCTAATCTCAACAAAAGATTTTTGAACTAACGAATGATAACAAAGACAAATAATATCTTGAGTGGTTAAATCAAGAATTACAAGAAACAAAAGAAACAAAAGTGAAACAACAAACTCGTTGCCTAAGTTGTTGAAAAATAGTCATACCCTCGTGAAAAATGCCTTCAATGCAATCAATCTCAAGGACCTCAACATCAACACGAGATACTCTTTGGGGACCCAAAAATTAAGTAAGCGAAGTACTTAAGGACCTTATAACGAAGTACTTAAGTGTACACAAACCTTTTCCATAACTAGCTCTTGGAATCTATTTCGAGGTTTTATGCATTTTTCTAGGTCAAAACATAAAAATGCAGGAAAAGCAACAAGCTTATGCAAAGAGCAACCCATCTCACGGCACAGGTAGTTCAACTTGTCAACTATGATTTCTGGGCTTTAGTTCATGATCTTTGGTGCTCCATTGATCATACTATAGACATTTGAGAAACTAATCCTAACATTGAGAAGACAATGAAATTATGCCTGCAATTTTGTACTAGTGTCATGCAAGTGAATAAAGATCTTCACATATATAACATTCTCTGCAAATCTTATTCCATAAGCAAAGTCAAGTTTGTTCCTCGTATGGATAGTAGCTCTATACTCTTCATCAATGTCCTCATTAGAATCACTCATGGAATAACTAGCTAACAATGGATGAATTCCTTTCTTGATTTCATTGAAAAACGACAAGTGTTGGTCTAAAGCTCTCATGACATGAGGTAAATTAGCCATTTTATTTCTTCCCATTATATGGGAATCCTTTTGAACAATAGATTATAACTTTTCATCACTCATTCCAAAATGTCTTAGTAAACCCTAAATTGATATCACCTTCTTGTCCAAATCAAAATTGAATATCTTAGGTCTCTATAACATAAAATAGCAAGTGTTCCCTACCTATTAAGGTTTCCTAAAGGAAGCTATGAATTGTAAAAAAATAATAATGAACAACATATGTCTACGAAGGCTATGCAAGAAGAACAAAGGATCTTTTCCACTTCCAGATGACGAAACTTGGTTCACGTAATATGAAACGAAAGGTACTAATAACCACTCAACAACATGCATTACAAGAAAAGTGGGAATGACCAATGGAAAATTACCGTCGGAAAAACAATTTCCGTCGGCAATATTGATAGGAAAAAAATTTGTTTAGCAGCGGTAGTAATATCTGCCTGTAAATATGGAGGAAAATCATTCCAAAAAAATTTGTGACAGACTTCAGCGATAGTATAAATTGCCCGTAGGTAAAGAAGGTAGGAATTGTTGGCAGAATAACAAAGTTTTGATTTTACTAACGAAAATTTTCCGTTGGTAAAATTTCAAAGTAAATGTCGTCGTTTGCTTCAGCTTTAGCGTTTTAAAGTAAAAGAAAACGACATCCTTTGGACACCAAATGATGTCATTTTCTTTTACATTAAACTCACCCGAAAGCTCTCATCTCTCCCCCACCTGTGTCTTCTTCTTCCTGCTGCGTCTCCTCTCATGCGATTTTCTTCTCTCTGGTTTATCTGTCGTCAACTCCTCTTCTACTCGTTGGCATTGTCTTCTCCGGCCACTGTCATCATGTCCTTCGGTGGAGGTATTTTTGCAGCCACTGTAATGTGTTTTTTCGTATATTGGATGAAAGTTAATTTGGGTATTTGACTACTTTCATTTATTTGTGTATTCTGTGATTGGAAAACAACTTTAAGATATAAATGTTAGTGATAGAAGGGACAAGACGTTATTTTAGTTGTAATATTGGGATGAATTTCTGATGCATGTAAGGTGTTTGATGAAATGTTTGTTCTTCGAAAAAATGATTTTAGTTCTTTATTTTCAGTCCTTTTTTAGTATGAATTTCATAATTTAAGTTCTTTTACTTGAAATATGATATAACTTACATTAATATTTTTGTAATACATTATGCTTAGATTATAGTACAATATGATATGCCTTGGTTCTAATAGATAGACTTGCAACCATCTATTCTACGTGTACATCTTTTTAGAAGGAACCTATTCCTATAGCTGTACTTATAGAATGAAAACGTACAACTTACCTGTTAGTTTCGATTCGTACATCTTATCGTTTTTAATTGGCTTGGTTAAATGATTGAATTATATATGCAACCAAGAAGATGCTTTGAACTATCAAATTGTTCTTCCACTAGTCCTCAGGTTGGAAAATTATGATTCCATTTGTTACCTAAAGGCTCATAATTGGTGGTACATATACAATAGAGATATTGAATCTAAGGTAAATCTAGAGATTGGGATTTTGGATTATAGAGAGGAAATTAATTAGTTATCTATAAGCTTGTATATATTGGTCTCCTTGCATTGAATTGAAACTGTTAAAATGTCACCAGGATTTTTTTTAACTTCCCAGCCAATGATAATGGAGGAATGCTATTCTGATAAGCAACAAACTTTTTAGCTATCTCATCCAAAACCTCCATAATACCACATGCCTATATATTTTTAGTAGGTTTACAGTCATCAATGTTGGAATTTATTCTCAACCACCATCTTTTGCATGGACAACCACCAGCTTTTGCATGGAGACACGAGGTCTGGTGTAATTCACTTTTTCTTAGTTTCCTTAAGAGAATTGATGTCTGTTTGTTGATTAATTTTGATAGAGCTATCGTAAGAGTAACAAAAACACACCAAGATAGATGATATTGATTCTGGCTTAGGCATAATAGTTTGGTTCTCATCGATTATTCTAAAAGAGAACATTTTGATGAAATAGTCATCAATTGTGTGAAGGGGATGGCGACTTTAAACCCATAGATAGAAAAGAGCTTAAAGCTTAACGAGTGAAAATGAGCTTCGAGCTCAAAAGTGAATCAGAGTCTCAGGCTTAACGTTTAATGAGCCCTGTATCCCCCAAGCGGATAAGGGACAGTTATCAATGAGCCCTATATGGGATAGTTTAGGCATTCGATCACAACAAAGTAACAAATACAAAGGGGGTCTCATGTGTACTACATATGCATAATATGAATGATTAAATTATATTGATTATGAAATGTGATTTATGTGTTACGTGACTAGGTGAGCCATTAATGATGGTCACTTATTGAGTTCGTAAAATCATCCAAAATTTGCAAATATTTTTCAGGATCCGAAGAATATCCCGTTAGGCCAACGAGAGTATACCTACAGTATACAAGTGAAGGATACAGGTCGAGATCAGTTCGCGTCTGCATTGCATTTCTTTATTTTGTATTAAATTGTATATTCCGCAACTTTTTGTATAAATTTGTATTCCAAAATGACTAAAGTATTTTGTATATGTGAGAGGGCCTAAATGGCTATTAAAAATGTTTATGAATGAAAGTAGGCTATTAAAAATGTTTATACAAATTTTTGAATGATTGAGTGTTTTAGCACTCCGTCCTCGTGGGGCGCAGACTCAGATATCACCCTAAGATATCGGGTACGTGTCTTGCAAAAGTGGGGTGTTATACTTACTCATTGTGTCACAGTGGACTCTATTTCTTGGCAAAGCAAAGGATTTTGTGGGTTCATTACAAGAGGTTTATAAGAAAGTCACTGAGAACCTTCAACAGGCCAATTCCAAGTACAAAACAAGCTGTTGATAAAAAACAGAGACACATGGAATTTGATGTTGGTGACTACGTTTGGGTTATCCTCACTCGTGATTGATTTCTGCAAGTGACTACAACAAGTTGTCAGTTAAGAAACTTGGGCCTTTGGAGATTGTGGAGAAAGTCAACCCCAACGCATATCATTTTAAGTTGCCTAGTCACATTAGGAATTCAGATGTATTCAATGTCAAACATCTAATGTCCTTTTATAGTGACTCTTCTGATGATGAATTCAAGGGCGAATTTTCTTATTCCTGGGGAGAATGATGCTAATCAGAAAGCATTACAATACTTGGAGCAATGGGATAAAAATCACATATAGTGGCAGTTTCATAATTATGGGCTAATTAGAGCATTCAATTTGACATTTTTTTTTCTATTTTTGGTAATTTTTGATTCCGCAATTACTTTTATAGGGAATCAATTTTGGACGCGCCGTTTTGGGCTTCATTCTTGGTAAATTTCGGGTTTTAGGAATATTTTGAATTTTTGAGCACAATTAGGGTTTTCCTTTTATCTTTGAGATTTCTGCCTATATAAAGGCATTGTAGTCGAATGTCAAGACAATTTTTTATTAATGAAATAAGAATTCCCTTTCTCATAATTCTCTTTTCTTTTCGGTCTTCTTTGCGAATCAACAAAATTGAAAGAGTCCTATATTCCTGGCAATCATGAGCAATTCAACAGGTCTATAGAAGGCTTCTGCTACGTCAGTTTGTTGTATGCCTATACTTGGTCAAAGTTGTATAGTAAAGTTGTTGTCTTTTTTAAAGATTAATTTTGAAATACGGAGTCTTGCTTAATTTGATTTCTTATGAAATTTTGATTAAGTATTATTGTTGTTAAGATATAGGTGATTATATCTTATTATTTAATTTTAAACATTATTTGATAATTGGACCTAGTTGTGTTTATGTAGGACTCTTCCAAAGCAAGTTTGATAAGGTTTAAAATGCTAATTAGGATAGGGTTTAAGCATATAGTCTATTTTGGGATAATAGCTATCTAAGGAAGGAATTTTTCTAGATTTTGAATTGATCATGGCGGCTGTAAATTGATTGGAATTCAAGTGTGTATTGAACTAAATGTTGTTGTTTTTGGAAAGGAGCTTTGTATGACTTGGCAGCTAAGATTCCTAGGATGATTTTCAATAATTTTAAGCAACTGATTGTGTGAAGATTGAAATCTATCTGTTGAAAACTTTGCAACAATATTATGTGACTTGAGCTGAATGGCGTGCGGCTACATTTTTCTTTGATGTATTGTGGTTGATTGGTTGTTTATGCAGTTGGGTATTTTTACCTTATTTTTACGTAACTTGGCTTGTTGATCTGTTTGTGGCCCGTATTTTTGGTTGATTACGCAACCTTTTGCAACTTTTTAAAAGAAAAATAGGTGTTTGATTGTAAAATAAAAAACACTTCTTTATTAAATATGACTTTTTTGGCAGCCAAAATATAGTTTTTTAAGAAGCTCAAATTTGAAGCTTCTCAAAAAAGCCTCTCAATTGACTTTTTCATGGAGATTTTTCAGATCAATTAATGAGCATATATTTTAGTCTCTTTTGCCCTTATATTTTACACATAATTTTCACAATACTCACAAATATATCTTCACGTTTATTTTGCAAACTCATCTTCTCTATTACAATAAAATGCATAATTTATTATGTATTTAACTGTTTACTCAACTTGAATATTATTTGGGATTTATATAATATTATTTGGCTTTTTATATGTTTTAATATTTATTTTTGATATTGGTTTTACTTATATTATAATTTATATAAAAGATTTGGTTAGATATATTTTCATTTATGTTTCATATGGTTTAAAATTATATAATAAGTAATATATTATTCTTTGAATATTGTTTAATATACTTCAAATAATATTTATATGCATAAATAATTTTTATTACAAAATAAAATATAGTTAAAATTAAAGTATTTTTTATTTTTATGTTGCCAAGCAGTCTACTGTATGAAGCTCTTTTAAAAAATCTTTTTTAAATAATAGTCAAACAGTTAACTGACTTCTTAGAAAATTTCTTCTTAGAAAAGATCTATAGAAAAAGCTCTACTAATATAAGCCCAACCAAACAAAGGCTAAGTATAAAATATAGAACTAAGTTTGATTAGTACTTTTTTAAGGTATACCTATTTTTAGACATGTAACAACAAAAGACATAAGAGCTTTTCCATCACTATTTGTAGTGAAAAGGAATAATTATTGATATTTTTCATAATTCCTGTACATGTGAGACATGTAATACATAGTGGCTACCTTATGGTTCGTATTTAAAAGCTTCACTTTTAAATGTTGCGAATTTTTCGGATAAGATTGCTAGGACGGTCGGTATAATGAAAGGCTTCCCAATGTCAATGACGCTATAAATTCATCAACGTACTAGAGGACCCTAGTATCTTAATTATATATATACACGTACGTACTTTTTATTTTTAGAATCATCAATTAACATGTTCGAGTTGTCATAATCAATTTCTTCTTAACAAACTATAAGAGTAAATGGTCTTCCATAACTTACTAAAATTTATGTATTTAAAAGTTATAATAATTTTGAATCAGTTTTCATAATTTGTAGTTCAATATTGCAGTTTTTTTGTTGATATTTTTGTTGCAGTCTCTGGTTTCTTTTCCAGGGTTTTAAGACACGACCTACTAATCCCGAAGAATAAGCCTAATAAATCCATGTTAATTGACATTGTACATGAAGGCTGCAGCAATAATTCATCGTCAACATTTAAAAGGTTGGTCCAGCAATAATTCAAGAACTTTTAAAAGGCGGATATACATTACTTTTGAAAACAAATTGATGAATCATTTCCAACCATATGATGCAAAATGTTCCATGTATCATAATCAAACTTTTTCTCTTGATAGTCTTTTGCAATGATTTGGAAACATTGATCTAACGACAATCAATTTTAAAAGTTCAAGAGATATCTACATTAGTTAAGTGTAGTCAACAAAACATAATTAAAATGACTATGAGACATGAATGAGATTTTCTAAACTATGCTCGAGTTTGAATCTTTAAATTGACAAGAAAACTAACCAATAATACAAGTTGTGAGTAAATAAATCATTCTTTTAGTTTGAAGTCAATTCATTCATTGCATATGCTTTAAGGTATCACGAAGACTAATGAAGAAATAAAGCACTTATTGTAGCATTAGTCAATGACAAATTTTTACTTTCCTCAACTTTTGTTGTTAAAATTATAAATTATAAAATTTTATATTTAATAAACGAAGATATTTACAAGATTTTAGTCATATGTGAGTTATTGATAATTAAATGTACCAATTTCCTCTGTACCACTTCTGACAGCATTTGTTAACTACTTCTGACAGCATTTGTTAACTTCTCTGTGGTTGGTTGACTTAATGAGTTGGCCTAGTATTAATCACTGTCCTATTGATTTTCCTTTTATCTGACATCCGTAAATTTTTTCCTCATAAATAACGGACACGGCATCTCTAAAGTTTCCGATCAAACGTAAAGCACATTATCATATTAGAAAAATTAAGCTCTTGAAATTAGATAGTTGAGTTTTCTGACAATGGCAATCACCATCACTTCCTTGATGTTGTTGCTTCTTAGTTCAGCTTTCTGTCAAGTAAGCTGCAATGCTACAGGCCCAAAAGCTTCGCCTGAATTCTCTGC
>JANZLC010000201.1:5687529-5711439 GCA_026413385.1 Erythroxylum gracilipes
TTATTATTATTATTATTATTATTATTATTATTATTATATGTTCTATATTTTTTATTAGAGTTATAAACTTAATTTTTATAAAATTAATTATCTAAAATGTAAATTCTAATAAGAATATTCATTGAAATACTAAAATATATAATATTTATATTCTTATATTTTTTTTAAAGTCATGTCCTTATAAGTCATTTTACACTTAAACAGCTAATATTAAACAGCTAATTTTACCAAACATCTTTAACAAACAGCTAATGCAATCCGCTGGTCAAATCAGTTAATATAATCAACTATCTAGGGCTATAACTTACAAGGGTATGGGAATATGAATGGCTTCTTGCACGTCCATAATGAAAAACGAGATTGTCCCATCAATTTTTGCTCCACACAAGAAGTTAATGCACTTGTGACAGAAAGACCAGTCTACAAAAAGGAGCAACATGGAAAGTCACACAAAGACAATGCCAAAACTAATGAATGTCTACATGTTGACTTTGACCACAAAGCAATCTCCTTCAGCCCCTCTTCTTTGACCATTTCAAACTTTACATTACTAATTTCGGTGTTCTCTGCGTCACCCCGCGCGTCTCCTAATCCTACTCCTCCTAACCGGGCAATCCTCCCCGTGTCATCTGCAAATTGAACATTGCAAAACTTATTATTCAAAGCAATGTAGGAATATTTTTATTTGATGTGACATTATCTATTGGTTATGAACAATCTATATAATTTTTATTTTAGCTCTTATATTTTAAAAATTATTACTTACAATATTTCTAATATCATTTTCCTATTACACAATTCATTTCATTATATTTTGTCGATTTTTTTGTTTGTCCTTGATTTTAAAATAATATTGTATTGAAATTTAAATTTAAAATTTTTAATATGTTTAAATATGCAAATTGATGAAATATTGTAGAGCACTTCATATGACAATTAAACAAAATTATGAAAAATAAGTAATAATTTTTAAAAGATCATGACTAAAATTAAAAAAGAAGTTTTTATTTGTCTATCTATCTAAAAAGATTTTGGCCTCGTTTGGCTATCTACCAATAAGCTATTTTTTTAATTGATTGGTTGTTTTCAGTTGTTTGACTCTTCAAACAGCTAATAAAGTTGTTTGGAGAGTAGCTCTTTTATCAGCTGATTAAAGATAAATAATCAAAAATGAAAACGCTCCTATATAGGTGCGTTTTCATCCACCAGCTAAAATTTTAACCATTAAAAGCCAATTGTACCATTTAAGTTCTATTGCTAAGTTGTGTAATATTTTAGTGTTTAAATTGTATTCTTGATTAAGTTGCAATTAAATATCACACGCATTATATTTTTGTTAGTTCTAATATACAACAATTTCTAGTAAGTAGGACAACCTAGTTGATGTTCCTAGATACTTACTTATGAACAATATTTGTTCTTATAATTGTTTTATGTAGTTAGAAGTTATAAATAAAATGTTGATCTTAAATGAAAATGAAAATAAAAAGAGTTGCATAAATTTCTCATAATAATAAAACAGTACAGGTGAACATGACTTTTCTAAAATTTAAATTCTTATAAAAATATTTAACGAAATATTAAGCTATATAATATTCATACCCTTATTTTTTTTAAAGTCATGTCCTCATAAATTATTTTATATATAAACAGCTAATTTTATCAAACATCTCTAACAAAGAGCTAATGCAATTTACTGTTCATATCAGCTGATATAATCAACTATCAGCTGATAATTAATAGAATCAACTAATAGCTAACACAATCATCTAATTACTAAACATGGCTTTTAAAACTTTTACGTGCATTGTGTCATTAGTTTGATAGAAATACATTACATTTGTTGGAGTCAAACATTTAAAACATTATGCTTTCATATGACTGCACGTGACATTCTATCTATTAAAAAATAAATTCATCTTAAATTAAAATAAATTAAATCAACATATGGTATCAGTGATTCAGAATTGATTTGGGGCTTGGGTTTCAGCTTAGGCCTCAAAACAATAAAAAAGAATCAACTTTTTCGGGATTAACAATAACTTCCCCTAACTATATCTACAAATTTGCCAAATTCTCTTTGCAAGATAATATACATCAAACAAACAGACAGACATTGCTTCTTAGTTTCCGTTAATCTGATGAAACTAGCCCTTCTTGTTCTTTTAGTTATGTGCATGTTTGCATACTTCAGCATCGCAATGGCTGGAGTAACATGTCATCTCTTGGTTCTTCCTTGGTCCTGGAGAAAACGTTGTCCTTAGATTGACTAACGTACGATTCCATTGGATTTCCAAATCCTGAAAACCCAAAACTCCCTGGACTCTGCAACATATCAAATGTAAATGATGTCTCTCCTTCAGAGATGGTTGGTGGACTCCTATTGTAATTGCTAGCTGCTGGCCTTATTGCCATGGAGCTGCTGCTCTTGCCGGTGGTGTTACTGCTGTTGTTTTCAGGAAACACCCTATTGACAGAATGACTGGAACCGCGAGCAGCTGGAACGTCATGGTTGTGTTTCCCTTCGTAGGTTGTGATCACTGCCCTGAGGTCATGGGATGCTCTTTCAACATGTTTCCTCACAGGACATCCTGGATGTGTACACTTGTAGTAGCTCCTGCAAAGGAATAATGAATGCCAAGGATTAGAGGATAAAATATTTAACTGTCAGACCCAAAGAAACAAAATACTGAAGCTTGGGATTCAATTTGGAGCATGTTGCACTAATAATGTAAAGACATTTCCCGCATTAATTTGGAATTGGATGTTTATAAAGGAATCGAACCTTGGTAAAAGCCTAAGCCTCTGGTATGATAAAAAGGAACTTTAAAAGCAAATGATTTTTACCTTGGATTTGGATTTCCCTTCACCACTTTCTGCCCATATTTCCTCCATCTATATCCATCATCAAGAATGTCAATGTCACTAGTAGTTTGAACCACGACTCTTGGCTCTCTCACTGTCCTGCTTCCTGGTGCTGAAATCCCTTCATTTTCACCTTCTCTTTTCCTGAGATACAAACAAGCAATAATTTCAGGACCAACGGTCGGGAAAATTTTTCACTCTAGGATTGATTTTTATCAGAACTTACCATCTTTTAGCTTCAGGTTCGTCTTCATCACAGTCGTCACCGCATGATTTACTCTTCTGTAAATCAAAATCATCATCCCCAATTGATATAGAGGAGTTCTCAGGTGTTTGAACAGAGTCCATATGTCCACTACCATGAGAGGCAAATGACTGATCTTGAATCCCATTCATTGTAGAATTAGCAGCTTGAATTGGATATCGAGAAGAAGTTGATGAGGATGATCTTCTAGTGGACTGAGGCTTTGGATGGTTGTGACTGCCCTTGTAAACTATTTCAGCAATTTGCCCATCTAAAGACTTCTCAACTTTCTTCTTTGTTGGGCAATTGGGATATGTGCACTTGTAATAGCTTCTCGGATTTTCACTTCCTTTGACTTGTTTTTGACCATATTTTCTCCAGTTGTATCCATCTTCCGATCTTTTCTGCTCTCTAACAGACTGATACTGCTGTTGCTGATTTCCATAATCACACTGAAAACCGTTGCTGGCTTGATTGTTCATTTGGGTTGCAGCAATCTCAGACGTGAAGCTCTGCATCGAGGAGTGTTCTTGTTTAATCGCAATTTTAGGTTCTTGGAAACTCCATGGTTGCTGCTGTTCCGTGAAGAACATTAGAAAGGAACAAAGGACGATAAACAGAACATTAAAAAAAATCAGGAAAACCGAATGAGACACAAATAACAGCAGCATTTTACGCTATAATATACACACGTACAGATTGAAAAGCAGCATTTGAGGATTGTAACATTGCTGATGAAGTTTTAGAAGCCATTTCCGGTGGCTGAAAAGAGAAATCAGAGGAATATTTATCATCTTTCTTGAGACTTTGCTGGTATTGAGCTGAATCCTTCCTCCGATTGAAAGCCTGAGCAGCATATGTCCCAGTTGTTGGAGATGGTAGAATCTGTTATACCAAAAAAAAAAGAAAAGAAAAGGAAACCAATGAAAACATACCAATCGAATGTTTCCATCCAACCATCAACGCACCTAAACATAGAATCTTTCCGTTTCTCACGAAACTAAACAGACAGGAAAGATGAGAAAATTAATCAACTTTCTCTCGAAAGCCATTTTAAAAAATTGAAGTCCAACAAGAAAAGCAACTACTTACATTAGAAGAGGGATTCAACAAGACAGGAGAGTCTAACAGCTCAGCAGGGCTTAAACCAGGTGGGATAGCGAAGTAAGAAGAAGGAGAAACAGGAGGCGGAGAGAGGGGCAGAGAAGGTGGTGGGGTAGACTTAAACTTAGGAACACCACTCCCAATTCTCTCTGCAATTCGATCAGACAACCCACGTCTCTGTTGATTACCAGTTACCATATTGTTGGTGGGTTCATCGTCACCATAAGCAAGGAGGTCGGAGAAATAGGTGGTGGAAGAATTCATGAAGGACGAGCGAGTGGAAAAACTGAAACTTTGAACGGGTGGGTGTGAGTTGGCCGAGGTATCTAAACTCCCAGAAGAAGAAGCCATGACGAGAGCGAGAGCGAGAGAGAGAGAGAGTAGGTAAGGTTTTTCCCCAAAGGAAGTGAGGCTGTTGTTGTTAATAACGAAGGATGAAGAGAAGATGGTCACGTTTGAACTGAGATTGATGTTGTTGGGGTTGCAGGGGAGGTTCTAGGAAGCTTACATGGAAATGGTTGACCGTGGACTATTTAATAAGAAGTTGCAAGTCCGCCGACTTATTACATTAAATTATCTATGAATATCTTTCACACAGATTCGTGACAATAGCTTAGGTTAGGCTGTTGTGAAGTTAATTTAATTAATTTTATATATTTATTAAGATATTTTTTTAGCTGAAAATTTTTTAGATTTGAAATTTTATTTTTACTAAATAATAAAATTTAGTAAATAAATTTTATTTTATTTTTTACCAAATAATAAATAAATGGTAAGATTTGAAATGATGATCATTTGATTATAAAAACTTTGATATTATATTAAGTGATCATTTCATTATAATAATTTAAACTACTATATAAGACTAATTTAATTAATTTTATATATTTAGGAAGTTTTTGTATATAATAATAGGAAGGGACGAAGCTTAATATTTTGTAATTTATCTTTATATAACACAAATAATTTATTAATAAAATTTGAAATTGAGTTTAAATCTAATAATATTTTTTAATTTTAAATTTAAAAACTTAAATTAATCTTAAATTTTTACTTGAGATTCAATTAAATTTGAAATTTATAAAAATTTTATTGGTCAAAACTCGTGGCTTTGACTGGATGGCGGCTGAGCTGATATAGATACAAACGTAGTGAGTACGTACACTTTTATCCATTTTCTTTTCATTGGTGGGCGGACTCGCTTTCTGCTCTGCCCTTTTATAACTTACCTATTTTAAATAAATTATGTAACAAATTATCAATTATTTGATTTGTTATATTTATACTATTAACTAGGGTTGTAGCCAAGGACAAATGGCTGGGTTGGATCATCCAATATTAATTGTGGATTCTAGAAGATGGCTCTGCTTTCTTAGTCCTCCCGTGTCGAATGGGGCACTATGTCTGCTGCCTTGTCAGTTGTCGCTACAATACATTTTGGGAAAGATTTGACTTTTTTTTTATATATTTACGACCGAACATATATCTGTTGTATTTTAGTTAATCAATTCTTTCCTTATTTTATTAGATTTTATATTTTATTAAATTTTATTCATGTATTTATATAAAACTTATGTTAACGGAAATAGAAGGTGCTCCATACAGGCCTATTAAGGAGTTGGCTTCTAACCTCAAGCTTTATGTTTGATTGTGATTTATTAATAGAATTGAATGAACGATAATATTATTCTATTATTTAAGATAAGATTTATAATAAAATAAATAGAAGAAAAAAAATTTAAATTACATTTTATTTTATCCTAAACAGTAAAAATAAAAAATTTTCGATTTGAGAAATTTAGGATGTGTAAAATAATAAATAACTTTACACTATATTACATTATAAACCCTTCATCCAAATAACATTTCATTATATTACATTATAAACTCTTCTATTCCTCTCAAACAATAATTTTCGAATATTACATAAATTCTATTATATTATAAACCATATCCCTCTCAAACAATAATTTTCGAATATTACATAAATTCTATTATATTATAAACCATTCCATTTTATTAAAAACTTTGCGTTCATCTAATCATAACTTAAAGAGGTCACGTCACTAGTTAATCAGTGAATTATGAGCTAAAAGGTGAAATAGAATGTTTCAAACTGATTTATTTTTTTCCCAATAAATATGCATGTACATTATGATTACAAAAGATTGAGGCCGACCCTGGTTTGAAAAGATCAAACAAATAACAATGAAGCAGACAATAATGTCAATTGTCATGCGGTATTTACTTGTGGAAGCTTAAGATAAAGACAAATATGGAGAAAATGCTCGGGATTCTTCAAGTTGTTCACGATCCAGGAAAATGGTATCTCCAATTTTGGCTCAATACCTTGGATGCGGACAAGTTTGATTTCAGCATCACCACCTTTTCGGCAGGACTCAGCAATTTGACATGATGTTTCTTTCTCCTCTTTTGCTTTTCTCAAGCTAATCGAATCTCCTTCTGGAGCATTCTGTTTATCCTCCTCATCCTCGAGACCACATGATTCCTCATTTAACATGGAATTTCCGTTAAAAAATTCTGGTAGAAGAGTTTTAAGTGCATCAAGCAAGGTGAAGCATCTACCTGCAGCACAAGCTCACGTTAAAACAGCACAGCGACTCGTGAAAACTGGCTCATGGTTGTGCTCTTAGGGATTTTATAAGCTTCTAAATCTTACATGTCATGAAACGCCCGTTGTAAGGATGATCACATTAATAGACAACTGTACCGTAACTTACTAATCATGGAATCCGTACATGCCTATAAATTACATCTACATAAGATGGGGGCCTTTTCCCTTCAATTTGAAAAAAGAACAAAAAAAAGGGGCCAAAAGTCGAGCTAAATCTTTTTGTAATAGTGAAACAGTTGGCAAACTCCTCACGGTAAAGTTCATAAAAGTATTACTAACCTTCTTCTTTCAAAAACTCAACAGGGCGGTTTACATAAGAGATTTTGTCCCAACTGTCAATATTAGGCGCATCTTCCAAATCCTCAAAATCTGTGCTCACAGTCCAAATATATAATCGCACAGGAACTTTACCTGACACCATGTGGAAAAGTGAACTTTAATACAGTGCAAAAAGAAGATATTTTTATTTCCATAACCAAATTCTGTAAATTAGTCCCAAATGACATTTTTCTGCTCCATATAAAATGAAGAAAAGTCAATATTAATTCATATGTTTATCTAAAATACTAGCGTTTAATAACATGGTATATATATCCTTGCAAATTCAAATATGAAGACGGCAAGCAGTGAATTGTTAACTACTACCATGAAATAGTAAAGCTCTCAAACAGTTGCATCCAACAATTGTTGCAAGCTTCAAAATGGAGGTTGAAATTCAATATCAGGCAAGAGCACAACAGCAAATATTCTTTATGCATTGTTTTAACTTAACATTAAGATAGTAACCCAAATTTTTTGACCAAAATATTCTGCCGCAGAGTATTCCATTAAATTTCAAAACTTTCAAGATATGAGCTTCAAAAACATATCTTCTTGGTGCATATCATTCATATAGACCTTCATTTTAATCTAATATAATTCTTATGCATAACTCTTTCATTACGTATAGGTTTGCTCACCTGCTTTAACTTGTCCAGCTACATCTACCTCACTGGTTTTGGGGGATTTTGGTTTGCATAAATCCAGGTCCAAAGTATATTCATCCTCTACTGTTCCAAGCCTAAGCTTTGAAGATGCACGTAGGTAAGCTTCTAAACTACCTGACAAAAAGCAAGACTTAAAGTTCAGAAATGAACAAGTTTAAGAAGCCACTAAATTGCAAATTCGGATAACAAGTCTATGAGGTTGAACAGGCTCAAGGAAAGTGATGGTGCAACAAGAAAAGGGTATATTACATCACAAAATTATATAGGCACTACCATGAAATAAAGGATTGCTGGGTGAGGAAGTTCATAATGCTGCATCTGTGATTGATCCAAACACTTGACCGGCAATGGCAAGAAGGATTATGGCATCTTCAGTCCAGTTTGTTGGAATAAAGTTAACACATGTGACATACCACACGGGAGGTGGTGTCAAATCCTATATCGGAAAGGATAGGAAAGGTGGAAGCCTTTATAAGCTTATGGAAAAGACTGCTAATCAACTGCCTAACTAACTATTTTCGGGCCTATAGTTCTCTTAAACCCAAATGGAAGTTGTTATTGGGCCAAATGAAAGAGGGAAGTGGATGTCAAATCTCATATTGAAGAGGAAAGAAATGTGGAATCCTGTATAAACCTATGGAAAAGACTACTAAATCAACTTCTTAACTAGCTACTTTCAGACCTGTAGTTCTCTTAAAACCCAAAAGAAAATTGATGTTGGATCAATCTGGACTTGGGGCGCTACAACACATTATGCTTAATCAAATACATATGGTAAACTTATTCATATCAATTCAAATCAATGAGTAAACATACCATTCATTACGGAACGCCATAATTCCAACTGATCAGATTGAGACATATGCATGACATTCTTGCAATTTCCATTAATTATATAATCTGCCTGGAGACATGTTAGGGTAATTCTTAGAAAAGGAAATAACGAAACATAAACTTTGCACTGAAGTGTAATCTTGTGGAATAAAAAAGGAACACAGAGATAATAAATAAAAAAGGTTCACCGAGATGTACTGATACAAAATGCATCCCATATCAACAATCCATAAAACCACATGATCATTGGAAAATGCATATATCCTTCTAGAGTTTATAACTTTTATCTTCTACTTTGAAATGTCAATGTTTGAGCTGAAGCCATGCTAGATTTCCTATACTTCATGTCAACATATACAGACATTTTGTCTAATTGTCAAGAAATGCCAAGAAGTCTCTGCTTATTTGTTCTGTGAATGATCATGAATGGAAAACAAAGTAAAAACAAAGAAGAATTATGGTTAGCTCTGTGAAGACAGAAATGAAAATATTCCTGAACATCAGAGGGGAAAAGATGATAAGGGTTACTTGGATTCTGCTTCTATTAATAACTAATACTAAGTGTGTTAAAGAAAACTAATGCAACAAAAAAAAAAAAAATCCAATTCTCCAACTACCATGACACTGGATAGTCTCTCTAAATTGATGAAGGCTTAACGAAAAAATTTGCTCAAGGCGTTACTTGTGAATGCAAACCCAGAGTTGTTAGCTTCATTAGAGCTTTTCCAATCCCAGATGCTTTCACGGTAACTACTGGACCAATTCTAACCAAGTCTGTGAACACCCACATAATTCAAAACTGAAAACAATATCTCTTTAAATTATCCCAATATTTTAAGGATTAGATAGCAGATATGAGAAGTATATTAAAGTCAATATAACCCATAAAGCCTTAACAAAACAGTAAAGGTTGTACAATGGTAGTGCACTAACCTCTTTCAACGAATTGATGAAGTTCCACTTCACAGAGTCCTCACCTTCATAAGGCATCAATAAATTGTTAGGATACCCTCTAAAATGTACCTGCAGAAGGTTAAATGTGAAGTTTAAGCGCTTGGAACTTGACAAATACGGAAAGACCAAGTTGCACTAGAAACTGAACCACTGTGGGGTTCATAATGAAATTCCAAAAGGAGAAGGCGAAATAGAGAAAATTTGAAAGGAGGGAAACAAATACCGTTAAATTCCAGGGCCTCTCAGGTTCATGACAGAGAAGATCAAAAAGCACACCAGTAGGTACATACCATTTGAGGGGCAATCCCTTGTAATCAAACCAGGGAGTGTCTACACCTGGTGGAAGAGCCGAAGCGAAATGGGGCTTTACAAGAGGAAGTAGCAGCGGCAGGTATCCTATTCTCGGCGCTAACACAAGCGCAGGCGCCGGCGCCGGCATCGTCGTCACCTCCGACTCGTGGAGGTGGATCTGCAGCGGAATTGCCCCCTCCCACACGGAACTTAGCCCTTTCATCTTCCCAATTCCGATGCAATTCAACTAATCAATGGCTAGGGTGCTTCTTCTAGACAAGACTTGACCTTGGATTGAATAACTCACCAATCTTATTATAATGTAGGTAAAAGAAGTCGACTCCAGTTCCTTCTGTTTTCTATTTTATGACAATTAAATTTAATATAGATTAATAATTTAATTACATTACATCAATTATCTTTTCAAAAGCCTGCCATCCACAGAAAATATTTCTTTAAAAATTAAAATTTCCAAATTTTTACCTTTGTCTTTAATTTTGATTCCTTAAATAATAATGTATGAAAATAAGCAACCACTTTATGTAGTTATTTATATAATTTTAGCTGAAAATGTTAACAAATAAACAAAAATATTTTTGGTTTTCGTAAAAATAATTCCATTGACGAATGTTTAATTATGGCTTAGTAATCACTGTTTTATTTATGATTACATTATTATTATTATTATTCATGGAAAGCAATCGATTAATATATAATAACTATGTACATGTACTTTCTTTTTTGTGTGGAAAAAAATGTACAGGTGCAGCCTAACAGTTGCTTCCAAAGCAAAACTAACATCTGGTTAATGATTTCCAGGGGACAACTAAACAGATCCAAAAGCAACTGTCCAAATCTATGGTCTAAGAAATATAGCAAGCTATGTAGATAATTGCATTTATATTTCAAAAATTTTAAAGGAAATTTACAACAATCATGTAGGAAAAAGATCCATAACAGCCATGACTAGTAGCTTTCATGGACTTGAAATGCGAAGATCGTTGCCAAGGAAGTTTTTCTCCCAAAATCTACATGGATACGGTACAGAAAACTAAAACTAACTCTTCAACCATCATCTCCTAAGTGATGTTTCAGATGGAAAATTAGGTCAAAACAATTATTTTCAGCTATTTCTTGGCATAACTGATAGCCATTGGATTTTGAGGAGTAATTTTGAAACCCTGAAGGGCTTGCATTGCCATGGAGGACTGCACATCATCTTCAAATTCTACAAATGCAATACCAGGCTTTGCTTCAATCATTCGAACTTCTCTAAAGCCAGGGTATTGTTGGAAGAGCACTTGCAACATCATGCTAGTAGTTTCATGGGGCAAATTCTGTATGAACAATATATTGTTTGGTGGAACTGACTCTTGTGGACCCTGATTTGCATGGCGGAAAGAACTCTGCAGATGAAACAAATGCTCAGTTGATATAAGCAGCAATTGACAACCAGATTACTGGGAATACATGCTTGGATTCTTTTGAATCCTTAATTTCCCAAGACAGCAGGTTAAATCATGCCGAAAATTTTAATTTAAATGATACAATGAATAATCTTGGATGACATGACCAATTGACAAGTCCACAATGAATAAAAGAGAAAGCAAATTCAAGAAAATTGTCCAACTTACTGGCGCGCCATTACTCTCAGTAGTTGCACCATTAGCTGTTGCCGATTGCTGTCTTTCTTCTGCATATTTCTTTCTTTCCGCTGAAGATGTAAAAACATGTGTAAACCATTGTGCCAAAATACCAAGAAGCTAAATCATCTGAAGGAACAAAGTCATTTTATCCTCTATGGTGGTGAGTAGTAGTCAGAACCACAGAGGTTGTAACAGTAAAGTTCCTTTACATATAACAAAAGACTGCCCAATAAGTTCTCTATTACATTCCCTATTCTGTCAACAATTATGATAGTAGATCCATGGACTAGATCGCTAGACTTAAGCAAGTATTAATTATTTTCATTTGGTTTATTAACCTTGTAGTATAGCAAACTGAAACTACAATTCTTAGTTCATCAATATATTTAAAACATAATGCTTGATATGGAAACTCTAAGTGCAGCACTGAATTTACAACACTAAAATTAATCACATGATGGGCTTGTTTCCTGCAACCATATAAAGCACCCGGAGTAACCGTCAGGAAATGGATTGTCAAATAACAATGTTAAAACAAGATCATCCACCATGAGGGTGTTTGCAGCTTTACTCATTAGCCCTTTCCAGAAAGAATCCATAAACTGAATACCTATATTCAAGTTCTATTTAGAGTTCCACTAGTAGCTTAGATCTGCAAAACTTACACAAACAATTCATGAAGCACTTTAATTTTCTACAACAAAACAAAACAGGCAAATTCATACATTCTAAGATTTATGAACTAAAATCTTGCAAATAAATCCTAATTAATGACTATTCACCTTTCTCTTCTTGTTTCCTCTTCTTCTTTGCATTGGGATCATATATTCCTTCCAACTCTGCAAGGCAATCAGACTTTGTTTTGGCATACTGGATCCGCTGTAAAGATGAAATACGCAAGAAGAAAATTAAAGAAGAAATGCAGTAAGATCCCAATAGATGCATGGTTAATGAGCATATAGAACTACAATGACATTCATTAAGACTTCATTATGTTAGGTAAACTCTATCAGATGACTTTTATGTAAATTAAAAGAACATAGTTCTCTGTGCTCTTTTAGGACACCGTTGTACCACTATTCTATTATACTCTTCAACATACAATAGTTTATGCAGGTCATCGATAACTTTCCTTCTCTTGCTTTATCAACCTTTTAAAAAAGACAGGAAGACAATTTGCACTTTATTTCTTATCCATTTCCATAGGAATATGATGATATTTGAGCATCACCATGGTACAAAATTTTCAAACATAAAAGCGCAGGTTGCATGCTGCTATACTTAAGGTTCTACTGCCATCTACCAACTGTATTTTAATTTGTATAGAAAAATAAACTTGTGCACAATAAACAGAACGAACTTCAATTTTTGATTTAAGGAAAGTTGCAAACTATGTTTTGGAGACCCATGAATCACGTAAGTCCACCAATGAGATAGGAAACCAGGAGCTACCTGTTGTGAAATACATGTAACCAGAGGACATACTTAAAAACAATAAATAAGTGATTAAATGGAGCTCATATGTACCATAGGTTTGTCATAAAAGGGAAAGCCCTGCATTTGTCTCACAGCATTACTGGCAGCCGTCAATTCACTAAAACAAACCCATGCTTGCCCTCGAAGCTTTGGAGTCTTCAAAGCAACAACATCCAGAATCCTTCCATATTGAGAGAACAAACAATAAAGGGATCTCTTCAATTCTGCCAATGATAACAATAGACAGTGCAGCGTGTCACCAGTCATGCTAGATGCTCATCAATGTAAAGGAAATCAAAAGATGTATAAAAGTAACAGAGTCGTAAAATTCCCATTTCTTCATAACATCAACCGAAAATACCCATCCAAAACGAAAGGAATTATAAGAAACGAAGCAATGGGATTCAAAAGTACACTCTCAAAAAAATCCAAACCCAGATAAAAATTACGGAAAATATAATTACAGAGCGCGTGCAAACAGTGTTAACTAAAAGCACGAGAATTAGGGTTAAGTGGGCATAGAGTAAATGTAGTGTATTCGCGAGAAACAAAGAGAATTGCAGGAAAAGAAACCTTCTTTCTTGATCTTCTCGTTGAGGTTCTTAATGTAGATGGTTTGGTTTGGAGGAATATCACCTGTTAACATCATCCTTCCTTTTGCCGCTGAACACTCGCGCAGAGACCAAGTGAAGACAGCAGTAGACCAAAGACTCTTAGTTTTGCCGGTAAAAGAGACGCTGTGCGACTTGTCTTCTGCAACGGATCGTAGCCCTAAATCTACAATATTGAGCTTCTGGAGCCAAGAAGCAGCTTTTAGGCCCAAACCTTACCATCCTTTAAGTCCATCAACTGAGAGTTGGATTCGTATTTGATTATTTTGATATTCATTTTACACTCCTCCTATTTTACACTAATTATTATTTAAACCTTATAGATTAATTATTTTCCTCCTTTATTATTAATTTTTTAAAAATTTAATTTCAATCATAAGACCTCTTCATTTGCATTCAAAGTTTTTGAATTAAAAACAAAGTTATTTAAAACATATATCTTTACAAACCTATTAATTTAAAATGTAAGAAAATCAAAAGTATTATCTACCAATCGATTAGACCAAAATCACACAATATTAATAATGAAGGCAATACAAAAAAGAATGGTGCTTTCTCTCATAAACGAAACGTCTACTACAGCTTTTAATGTTTTTGGTTCAGTTCATTGCGTTGAATCAACCAGATACCATACCATAGTTGGCTAACCGTTTTCAATCTTTATCTCCAAACTTTTTGGCTCAAGCGAAATCTGTCCCTAACGGATTTGCACAAAACAATCTTATCGCCTAAAGTGCAAAAAGGTATCAGTTCCGGATAATTTCTTGTCACTCTTCCTTCTTTCTCTTATCGAATAGTATAAACAGATACAGGAGACACTCATTAGTAGTCTAGCCATTAAGAAGAGCCAACCCAGTTTTCTTAAGTGGTATGTGAAACTACAAGGTAAAGAGGATATTTTGTGTTGGTTGGTTCAGAAAACCCTATATCATAAAACTTAAATCTTTCTCTCTCTGCAGCTGTCTTATCAAATATGCTTGATCTAGTAGTAGTCCCAGAGAAAACACTCTCAGCAATTCATTTTATAGGCAAGGAATCCTCTTCCGGCCAACTAAAAAGGTTGCAACTTCAGAACCCCGGTCTAAGTATACATATTCTGTATACATAGTTTGATAAATGAGAATTTGCTCAACATATCCTGACCCTAATTCAATAAGTCATTAGTTTCGGTACGTCAATGCCCTTGTTCATAATTCTTGTTTGTCAATAGGTTGGAAGGAAAAGTAGCAATCGTAACGGGTGGTGCCAGAGGGATAGGAGAAGCCATAGTGAGGCTCTTTGTGAAGCATGGAGCTAAGATAGTCATTGCAGATATCGACGATGCCACTGGTACCCATTTAGCCGATTCACTTTCATCTTCGACCATCTTTCTACGCTGCGATGTAAGTTCAGAAAAGGACATACAAAACTTGATCAACTTCACGGTTTCTCGTTATGGCCAGGTCGATATTCTTGTAAATAATGCTGGGATTCTTGGGAACCAAACAAAACACAAAAGCATTGTCGATTTCGACGCCAACGAGTTTGACAAGATCATGGGAATCAACGTTAGAGGAGCTGCACTTGGCATGAAACATGCCGCAAAAGTTATGGTGCCACGAAGAAGTGGTTGCATTATCTCCACAGCTAGTGTAGCAGGTGTAATGGGAGGACTTGGACCTCATGCCTACGCAGCTTCCAAGCACGCCATTGTTGGTTTGACAAAGAATGCAGCTTGTGAGTTGGGCAGTTACGGGATTAGAGTTAACTGCGTGTCTCCTTTTGGGGTAGCAACGTCCATGCTTATTAATGCTTGGAGGGGTTGTGATGATCAGGGAGAAGACGAGGAGGAGGAGGAGGTAGAGAAAGTGGAGAAAAGGGTGAGGAGCTTAGCTAATCTCAAGGGCGTGACCTTGAAAACTGAAGACATTGCTGAGGCTGTTTTGTACCTTGCTAGCGATGAATCTAAGTACGTAAGCGGTCATAACCTTGTTGTGGATGGCGGTTTCACTACCTCCAAAAATTGTATAGATCTCTAGACAGGGGATGACGACTCAATTGCGTATAAAAAGAAAATATTCATATATAATAGATTTTATTTTATGTCTTTATTCATATATAATAGATTTTATCATTGTAAGCTTATAATGCAAAAAGTGCAATTTACAATTGCGGATTGCAAACATCATCGTTGATAAAATTTTCAAACATATATTACTTGATTTTAAATCTTTAAAATTTTTTATATAGTAATAATGAATTAAGTATAATACAGCATAAAAAATTTAGTAAAGTTTGAATATTATTAATAAATTCAATTAATTTATTAATTAATAACTATTATCCTGTATTTTGAAAATTAAGAGTAAAAAATATATACTAAATTAATAAATTTATTTTAGTCCATTATAAATTATTGTAATTATAAAATAAATTTAATTGATTTATTTTAAGTATTTTGTTAGTTCAAAGTTATATAAATTTTTTCAAAAGAGTTAATTTCACCACTCAGTTATACTATCTCTTAAAGTTAAACATGTTAAAAACCTTGCCACAAATAACTTTATCTTTTCTCCAAGCACATTGTTTGCTCCCCAAAATTAACACAATCAAGCTCCAACATGTGCACTTAGGGTGGAAGCTTGGAGTAGTAAACTATAATTACCCAAAATAGATGTAGAATAGAGAATAAGAGAAAAGAGGCTTTTTTTCATGTGTACATGTTCATCTTTTTTAATCCCCATAAATAGAGCCCCCAAATCTTATTTTTTGGAGTCCAAATCTTAAATGAAATTTGATTTGTTAGTGGGTTGTTCTCGAAATGTAGGGAAGGATTTCAAGGGAAGAAAGATTAAGTCAAAAAGTTGTGTTATATAGGGGATAGAAGGGACTAGAAGTCAAGAAGTTGTTTTAGATAAAGATAGAAGGGACTAGAAATTTGCAACCATTTTCCCCACAATCTTCCACAAATGGCTTGATGACAGAAAGGCATACATATTCTAGGTAAAGAAAGGGTCATAAACTTAAGCATTAATATCTTTTGTTTGAATTGATACGTAGTGAAGTGAGGCAACAACTTAGTTAGTTAAGTGAATTGCTCTTGAAATTCAAGAACTCAAGTTTAGACCCTCATAACACATATTATACCTTTGATTTTTACTACTCTGTGATACAACAAATACTTTAGATGGTTATGCATATACCTTGGGTTCTTATGGGTGCTTTAGAAAGATAACTCAAGTCTTTCATAGAGGGCGGCCACACCTTCACACTCACGTAGGTGGCTTCGTCAAGTCTAATCATTTTAGACCACCCAACCAAAGGGCTATAAAACCATTAAAGACCTTACGATCTAACCTTTTCCAAGTAGTATTCATCAAGACCATTCAAAATAAAACCACCCAACACTAGGCTATGGAACCACCAAATTTGGAACAACCAAAAATTATTTATCAATCCATATACTTTGATCTATGGATTTAAGCCCCATTCCTTTAGATTATTCAAGAATAACTCTCCTTGTTAACCCTTTTGTAAGAGGGTATGCCAAATTGTTTTAGGATCTGACATACTCCAAAGAAATTACTCCATTCTTCAAGAATTGTTTAACGACATTGTGTCTAATACGAATGTGTCTCCTTTTGCCATTATAATCACAATTTTTGGTTACCCCAATGGTCGTTTGTGAGTCATATTATAGGGAAACAGGTATTGAGGATCTCCCCTATAATGGCACACCTGTCAACAAGTTCCTCAACCATTCAACTTCTTGACTTGCCAACTTAAGAGTAATGAATTCAGATTCTATGGTGGAGCGTGCTATGTATGTTTGTTTTGATGATTTCTATGATCTAGCACCTCCACCCAAAGTAAAGATATAGCCACTTGTAGAACTAATTTCATTATTATCAATTACCTAATTAGCATCACAAAAACCTTCTAATATTGCAGGAAATTTTCTAAAATGTAAACACCAATTTACAGTACCTTTGAGATATTTAAGTAATCTGTGAAGTGCGTTCCAATGCTCATCATTACTTGGATTATGAGTATAAATAACAACTCAATCTACTAACTGCATAGGCTATGTTAAGCCTAGTATAATTCATGAGGAACATAACACTTCCTATGATTTTAGCATACTCAACTTGTGAAACACTAGGACCATTATTCTTCTTAAGAGATATGCTTGGATCATATGGTGTTCTCATAAGCACAACATCAAAACAATTGAATTTCTTTAACATTTTCTCAATATAACGAGATTGACACAAGGAAAAGTCATTTTCAATTTTTCTTATTTTGATGCCAAGAATCACATCAACTTCTTCTAAATCTTTCATATCAAATTGAGAAGATAAAATCATCTTAGTTTCATTAACTACATTCACATTAGTACCAAATATTAGCATATCGTCAATATAAAGGCATATAAGTACATAACCTGATCCAAATAATTTTGAATAAACACAAGCAACAGAACTATTCATAATATAACCATTTCCTATTAAAGTTTTATCAAACTTTTTGATTTCATACCATTGTTTAGGAGCTTGTTTTAGACCATAAAAAGACTTTTTAAGCTCACATACCTTGTTCTCCTATTCAGAAGATACAAAACCCTCAGGTTGTTTCATATATATTTCTTCTTCTAAATTTCCATTAAGGAATGTCATTTTTACGTCCATCTGGTGTACTACAAGATCATAGATAGCAACAAGAGCAACAAAAGTTCTAATGGTAACAATTTTAGTCACAGGAGAGTAAGTATCAAAATAGTCAATATCTTTCTTTGTGTGTAACCTATAACCACTAATCTGGCCTTAAATTTTTCTATAGATCCATCAAAGTTTCATGTCCTTTTTAAAAATTCATTTACATTTAATAGGTTTACATCCTTTGGGTAAATCAACTAACTCCTAAGTATGGTTTTTTATTAAAGAGTTAAGTTCACTTTTAATGGCTTCTTTCCAAAAACTAGCATCTATGGATGTGACATCATCTACGTATGTTTTTGGATCTTCCTCTATTAAACAGGTTAAAAAATATCTTCATTTAGTCTATTATAATAATAAATTTCAATTAAGAAAGAAGTAACAAAATTTTGGTCCAAAAGTATTTCCTATCCTTCACGTCTTACTCCTTCTAGGTTCATTTTCATGCTAATTAAAAGTTGAAGGTAAAGAGATGGACACAACAACTTTATTAGTAGGACTAGCAAAAATGATATCATCTTTTCTCTTTAATGGAATCGTATGTTCAAAAAATTATGCATCTTTAGATTCACAAATAGAATTGTCACCTAAAGACATAAATCTATATCTACACTAGTTTGAGCATAGTCAACAAAAACAAAATCAAATGTCTTAGTTCCAATATTAGTTTTTCTGAATTCCAGGAAACCAACTTTAGCAAAATACCCTCACACTTTCAAATATTTAAGATTAAGAGCAAAACCTTTCCACAATTCATAAAGAGTTTTTTCTATCTTTTTGTGAGGAACCTTATTAAGTATATAACATGCAGATAAAATAGCTCCCCCCCACATATTATCAGTTAAACCAGAACTTAGCAGCATGGCATTCATTATTTCTTTTAATGTCCTATTTTTCCTCTCAACTATGTCGTTCTGCTGTGGAGTATAAGGGGCACAAGTTTCATGTATTATACCATTTAATTCACAAAATTCTTCAAGGACTTTGGTACTATATTCTCCCCTTATCAGTTCTAAGCCTTTTTATCTTCTTATGTAGTTAATTTTCTACAACCTTATCTTTTCATTTCAACAACTACACCTTAGTATACCTAGAAAAGTCATCAACAAAGGTAATATAATATTTTTTACCACCCTTACTAATTATGTTCTTAAAGTAAGCCAGATCTGAATGTATTAATTTTAGCAACTCAAAACTTCTTGCTGTAACAGGTTTAAAAGTTTTTTAAAACATATTTTGCTTCTACACAAACAAAACATTTAGAACAAGTTTCATCATCTGTAACATTAATCAAATGCATGTTTTTCTAGTCTTTTAATTGAAGCAATATTGACATGTCCTAATTTACCATGACACAAATTAATAGATTCAGTAATATAAACAAAAGCAACAGAAGAACTTTTATTAAGAGAAGTAAAAATATTGTTTAAAACAAACAATCCATCAGCTAAGTACCCCTTCTCCACAAATTCCCCATTTTTTATGATTATTACCTTGTCAACCTTGATAACAATTTTCAATCCAACCTTGTTTAGTAAACTATTAAAAACTAAATTCCTACGCAGTGAAGGCACATATAAAACATCATTTAAAGCTAAAGTTTCTTAGAAGTGAGTTTAAGGAAAATATTCCCTTTTCCAAGCACTCCAACAGTCGTGGTGTTTCTCATGTAAACATGTTCACCATCTACAACATCTTTATGATCATAGAATAGCTCCTTATTGGTACATATGTGTTTTGAAGCTCTAGTGTCAATAACCTAATCCAATTTATTTTCCACTAGGTACGCCTCAACCACCGTGACAATGATTTCTTCCTCTTTAGTAGTGGATTGTGGTGTAGATGGATTTGCAGGTTTATGTACTGGATTTTTTTTATTTTTCCTATGAGAGAATTGGTATGCCTTATGGCCTAGCTTGTCGCAGACATAATAGGCTACCTTTTTCTTATAGATTTTTCCATCACCATTCTAGATTTGGCTTGATTTTTCTTGTTGCTCATCCTTTTGATATTTCTTTCCCTTCCCTTTGAACCTGTCCCTAAAACCACCACCAGATTCTACAAGGTTAGCTTTAATAGGAAAAGAAGAGATAGAGTTTTGCTTATCTTTTAGTCCGTTGGCTTCCTCAGTTCTCATGTGACTGATTAGTTCTTGTAAAGCCATATCTTTTTTCTTTTGTTTCAATTGGTTCCTATAATCACTCTAAGAGGGTGGGAATTTCTTCAACAACAGTTTTTCCTACAACATCTCACATATTTTCATCCCTTCATATAGTACAACAGTCATCAAATTCTCATACTCATGAACTTAGTCCATCACATATTTGTCATCAACCATTTGAAATTGGAACCATTTTCCTACAATATATTTTTTCTTTCTAGTATCATCGCCACCATAACGTTTTTTCTAAATTATCCAAAATCATCTTAGCATATTTATGGTTCACAAACAAATCAAACAATGAAGTCATCATGTGATTCAGCAAGTGACCTCTCATAGTTTTATTGTCTTTATCAAACTTGTTCCTATATTCTTCATCTGATGTTTTGGATTTTTAGTAATAGCTGTGGAATTGAAGAAGTGCCTTTTTCAGTAATGGGTGTGGTGAGAGGAGTAGTAGGGGGTTGAGAGGTTTCAGGTTCATCAGATGGAACATCCATGAACAATACATAATCAACTTTGAGTTGTTCAAAGAGAATCATAAGTTTTTATAACCATCGTGTAACATCCCATCACTGATGGGAAGGATAGAATAGTAATTTGGAATGGTTTATGAGTGCTTAGAATTATCTTGATATAGTCATGCATACACATACACATGAATAGTGAATTTTGCACATGTAAATGGCTGTACATGCATTTATGACATTTCCTGGTATAGTTGTGAATAAATGTGTTTGTTATGAAAAATGTGAATTTTGTGTATAAAAAAAATTTAAGTTAGAGAGGGTCTTTGAGGTTTTAGAATTTTTAGTGAATTTTTAGAAATTTCTCTGGAAATTTTGGAGTAATTTCTGGACTAGAAAAATACCAAGTGGTAGACTGATTGTGTACCGATAGTAGAAACTATTGTCCAATGGCACTGAAAATTTAGATAAATGATTGAAGGATTTATTAATTTGAGCCATTGGAATTTCAGGAAACATTGGAGTAGAAATTGAATTTTAATTGGAAAGAAACCAAGAGAGGGCTTGAAAATAAGACATGTGGCAAGTGACAAGTGTCACTTGCCTAACCATGTCACTTTATTTAAGTAAAAGGCTTTTCCCCTTTTGGTCTTCATTCACGATACTTCTTCTTTTAAAAAAAGATCATTGGTGGTTTTATTAAGTTGCTCCATCATATACGTAGCCTCTCTCTTCTCCTCCTTCTTCGTTGGTTCTCTTCCTAGGTTACTTTGTTACCAATCTCCACCACACAAAAGCTCTCATATTTTACTTGCTTTCTCTTATTTTGTTCACAAAAACAAACCTAAGCTTTCTCCCCCTCAAGATGATGATCGTGTATGTTGGTAGGAAGTAGAGAGTTTGTGATAAATTTGGAAGATTGGAAGATTTGGAAGCTTCACTAGGTAAGAATTGTGTTTTATATCATGAATTGTTAGTTAAATGCATTATTGTGATGTTATGTGAACTTAATTGCATGAGAATTGTGTTTAGGGTGGGTGGGTATGAAGTTTTGTTTGATTGTTGATGAATGATGTAGCATGTGTTGTATGTAATTTGAGATGGTTTGGAGTAAATTTAATGATGTTAGATGAGTGTAGAAATGTATGGAGTGAATTTAATGATGTTAGATGAGTGTAGAAATGTATGAATGATTGAGTGCATGTTTCTTCCATTTTATGGACTCTTGTTCAAGTGGAGGTTTTGTTTTGGCTAGGTTAATATATGGAGTAAATTGAGGGGTGATTGGGATACAAAGGGTGTGGAGGAGGTAAGAGAAAGTTTAGGATGATAATCTGGAAAATTTGACTTGTGCATGTTTCAATGATTTGCCATAACTTTTTATATGGTTATGATATTAAGATGAGGTTTGGCTTGAATTAAACTAGCTTTGTTTTGCTATAATTCTTGTGAAGGAAGTGATGTTTAATTTTGACTTGAAGAGTTCCAAATTTGTACTAGAATGTGAGAAAGGTTGTAGGGATGAATAGTAACTTGAAAACTGCATTTGTCTGAAAATTTGGAAATTTTTCTGGGTTGATTTTGGCAGATTTTGCTAAAGGGTCTTCATGGAAGTTGTAGCTTTTCTTGTTAGCTTTCTATCGCTAATATGTATGATATTTTTTGATATTTAGGTTGAATGTTATGATCCGTTGACTTTTAGATGTTAATGTGCATTGTGCTAGAAAATGTCTCTAAGTGTAGGTTTTGTGGATACTGTGCTTTGAGTTATGGTCTAAATGGGTTCATGTAGCCTTATTTAAAGTTATAGAGGAATGTATTAGCTTTTTAATGATGTATAATATGCCATCTTTGGATGTAGAAAGTGAAAGTTGTGAATGTTTGAAGTATGGATATGGTTTAGGTGATATGTTATGTAATAGTCTTTAATAGGGTGGCCATAATCATGTGATAATTTGACCTAGTTAGAGGTAGAATTTGCTTATAAGTTCTTCATGAGAATTGTAGAATGTATTATGAGCTTTTCATTGATATAAAGCATGGAATTATTGGACAAGGGGATAGGAAGTTATGATTTTTAGAAGATTGTGGTACTGTTTAGGATGACATGTATTGGGAAGTAACTTTGATTGGGATTTTGACACCTTTAGAGATGAAATTGGTTTTTGAGTCCTTCATGAAATTGTATAATTTTCTTTGATCTTTCCATTGATACCAAGTTTGTACAATTTGGAGTTCTGAGTAAGAAGTTATGAGTTGTGAAAGTTGGGATGTCGGAAGAAGAAAGACTAGAGTTTCCAGTCGATCACTGTAGTCGACTTAGTCGACTAATTGTCATGTTTCCCTAACCCGACCTCTCTCCACTCTTTAGAGTATAACTTTTTTATCCGACCTCCGATTGACCTGATTATTGAAGCATCGGATTCATAAGATATTTATCTACCTCTCCATGTGATTTTTTTAATTTTTAAGATTAAATTGGAATTGATGGATTGAATCAAAGTGAGTGGATCGATTAAAAGAATATGAATTGGTTATTTTTCTGCACATACTTCAGTATTTTGCCAATATCTGGACCTATAGAAATCCAAATTGAGTAATTTTGGTGTCAATGGATTTCTAAAATTCAGGGGAAATTTTTTTTGATGAGATTTATGGAATGATACTGGGATTGTCACGAACATGCATTGTACACATTTCAATTACTACTGTGCAGTATTACACATTTCTGATTGCACAATTTGTAATATATGTGTATTTTAATTATTATAGAGGCGCTTTTGGAACGTCAACCCACAAACGTTGCCGAGACTTCTAGGCACTAGCTTCGGAAGCTGTTGGTGAGTAACCTAGATGGTTTCTCTTAATTATTAATTGCCTATATTTCTGTGGTGGATAATGGTGGGTTATGATTTGCTTGTGATTGTGGATTCCGGACAGAA
>JANZLC010000201.1:5711539-5727661 GCA_026413385.1 Erythroxylum gracilipes
CAAACAGTCTACTGTATGAAGCTCTTTTAAAAAAGCTATTTTTTTAATTGACAGCCAAACAGTCAACTGGCTTTTTAAAAAAAGCTCTTCTCAAAAAAGCTCTACTGACAAAAGCTCTACTGACAAAAGCTCTACTGATAAAAGCTGAACCAAACGGACACTAACTTCTTCTCATCTTTCTTTGCTAGCTTGTATCTCTCTCGATTGGCTACCCTCTCTTCATCCGTATTTTTATCTAATAAAGCTTTATATACAGCCTTCTTGATCTTCCCTATGTCTTAGACGTCTTTATTCTACTATCAAGACTCTTTTTTACTACCTTTAGACCTTTAGAAACTTGCAAGATCTTTTTAGATGCATTCTTTAAAAGAGTTAGTACACCCTCCCACATTCGATTAGCATCTTCTTCTAATTTTCCTACTTCTTCAAACATTACTCTATCTTTACGTTATTCCATGGTGTCCCCTTTTAAGTTCCACCAGCTAACTCTAGTGAACCTCTAAAAACTTTTCTTCTTTCTCCAACCCTTAATTATAAGATCTATGACCAACAATTAATGCTGAGTTAACATGTATGTGTTATGTATCACTTTGCAAACCTTATAACTAGGTCAATCACTTAGCCTCATGAGGAATCACTTAGCCTTATGAGGAAGTAGTTGATTTCAGTCTTCGAAGTTCTGCTACTAAAGGTTACCAGGTATTCATCTTCTTTGTTGAAGAATGAGTTGTCTACCATCAAATTAAACACTACCAAAAAGACTAATAAAGCAGTTCTACGATCATTCTTATCTCAATACATGAAACCCCTATGGGCACAAGAATACCTATCTAAGTTCGCCCTTGTATGACCATTAAAGTCTCTTCCTAGAATTAGTTTCTTATTAGGGGGAATCTGCTTAATCACCTCATATATATTTTTCTAAAATTGATGCTTAAGTTATTCTTTCTAACCCTACTTAGGGTGCATAAGCATATACAATATTAAAAACAACATCTTTCATCATAATTTTTAAGGACAATATCCTATTATCGGTTCTCTTTATCCCCATAACAAGATGTATGAATTCCTTGAAAACTAAAATACCTACACCATTTCGTTGCCTCGAACACCTTGAATATTAGAGTTTGAACATATTAATCTCTTTCACTTTAGCCCTCGTCTACTTTGTCTCCTTGATGCACGCTATATAGATCTTATATTTATCTAAAATCTTCACTAATTTTAATTACTTCCCTGTAAGAGTCCTGATGTTCTAAGAACCTATTCGCAATCTGTCAACATCTTCTCTCCTCTTAGCCCTAAAACTCACTGAAGGACTAGCCCTAATGCTACCATAAGAAGACAAAGGAGTCACTCCTACCTAACACCAAACACAATCTATACAAGACAAGTACAATAAAGCCTTGAATAACGCTAAGACTATTCAAGAAAAAGTAATAATGTCTGGTGCTTAAAATTAAATCCATATAAAAAGAATAAAAAAGTATAGTATGAAAATTAAAAATCTAAGTTAGAATGAATTACAAAAGTATTGTTTGTACCTAACTACTCTTTGAACCCACTAAAAAGTGAAAGACTATGAACATCATTACATGAGCAGAAGCATTTATATACACTCATATACCTTCACTATTGTAACTCTAACTTATATATAAAAAAGCATAATGGAGGTTCATGCATACATGAATTTCTAATATAAGGAAGAATACAAAAACAATAATTTAATGCTTTAATAAAATATAAAAGTTTTTTATCTTTTATGTTTTAAGAATAACAAATAATATCATTTAAATTATCATATCAAACTTTTATTTTGATCGGATTGTTATACTATATTAATATATTGAGTTGGTTAGATATTTAATTAATAATTATAATTAAAAATTAATAAATATATATTCAATTTAACAAATTGTGGTGAATTTTTTTTTCTAATTTAGGGATAAACTTTCAAATTTACTATTACTTTTAATATTTTTCTTTTCTATTATGAATTTTCTAATGTTAGTTGATATCTTCTTTTCGCCTTGTACATACATAACCAATCAGTCTTTATAATTCTAACATTGTTATCCTTTTTATAAAAAAAAAAAGGTACAGCAGAGCAATAATTTTTTGAAAATTTAACATATAGGTCATATAGCAAAGATTAACAGAAACTCCAACAAAACAATTCCTATTTTTTAGCCAAGCGTACCTCGTTAGAAAGGGGTTTCATAGGGTTTTTCATTCCATCATATAAATATTTATGACCTATAGATAGTATAGCTAAATTCTCTTTTATCCTTCATTTTAATATGGTATTATTTGGATACTTCAAACAGCTACAAGCTTACGTAGAAGAAGATTCCGAAGTTTGGAGCATGAGCAGAATGTGTTAGAAAAATGTAGAGAAAAATTTTAGAGTTTCTATTATAAAAGATACAGGAACGTCCTTAGTTTGTTTGCTTGGCATATTATCCATCATCCATGCACGTATCCCATAGATTTTCCAAGGAATGTTTGTTCACGTAGCATCCATCATCGCAAGCAGCTACCCGTTACTCCTCTTTCCTGATTTCTCCTTCAACTTTCAGGGAAAGAAATAAGAAAAGAAGAAAAAGAAATGATAAACAAGATATATTCGACTTTGAATGGTGAACCAAATGGGACATGGTCTAGGATTCCAAGGATACACTAGTCCCGATCTATATAAATAGGCCGCTGCGCATCATATGATCGGAACAAGCCATCCTACATAAATATTTACGATAGAGAGTATATATACATATGTGTGTATTGTTAGGATAATGTAACAGTGTCTAAAAATATTTGTTAGTTTGTTAAATCTATTCCATAAATCTATTTATAATTAGTTAATTAAGTTAGATATGAACGAACCCTTTCACTTAGTTATAAATTGCACTTCATGTATTGTTTGTTGAAAATTTACAAATAGAATAATTCCACATGATAACATAACTGTAAAATGAATTATATACAAAAATTGGACTCATAAGTTAATATGTATGGACTAACTTAGACTTATATTCAATTTCTCGTCAAAACTTTTCCTTGGTATTAGAAATAGGAAAGACTATACATAAATAGTTTTCATACTCATTAAAGTTATTCATTCAATTCAAAATACTACATCATATTCTTTCTCAGTATTTGCTAATATTTGAATATAATCACTGATAATTTTAATTTTAATTTTATTGACTAGAAAGAGTACTTTCACTTCTAAGAACATGAAACACATTGTTAGCTGCATATATACGTGTACAGGTTTTTTCTAGGTCATGTAAGAAGGTGAGAATCGATCAGTGGGATTAATGCAAGTAAAACGGGTCGGGAAAACAGGGAGGGAGAGAGTTGGTAGAGTATCTAAAAGACGACATACACATTCCGACCTTTTAAACCCCAATACGAACACCTAGAGGAGAGCATGGCTTCAAATAGACTAACTAGTTAGGATCAATTACAGGCAGAAAGGGTAGGAATTTTCAACAGATTTGGAGATTGATGGATTTATATATCTTTTTACATCATTTGTTGATACTAATAAAAATTTGGCCAAAATGCAAATTTGTTTCATAGTATTTAACAAAAGATTTAAGTTATATTTTATCGTTAATTTCCTAATATTTAAGTTAATAAGGATATAGGAAAGAAACTGTTGCGACTAGCTATCTACCGTAAAGAAATAAACGAAGAATGAACACAAAATTTTGAGAGAGAAAGCTAGTGAGAGAATGTAAACTAAAACAGAGTAGAACAAAGTGTTTTTTAAGAACTCAGCAATCACTGAGGTTTTTCTTCAATTGATTGAATTGTAGTTTACATCTGTGATCAACTATGAATTTATAGACATACAATCTTGTTAATTAACTTTAACTGACACAACTTGCAACTCTTGAATTCTTGAACACTTCTTTAAATCTTTACGACATTACTGCATGGCTGAGCATGGGAGTTGCCTCTGTCAGAATTCTTGAGACATATCCTTCATACTCCTCCTTGGATCAGGAATTCAGTTTCTGAACTCCCACTGACTTCCTTAACAATTCAAATCGTGACACATGTAATCCCTTTGTGAATAAATCGGCAATTTGGTTTTCAGTCGAAATGTACTCCAACTTTATTTCTCCCTCCTATTGCACGTCTCTCAGATAGTAGTACCTGAGTTTAAAATGCTTCGTCTTTCCATGGAACACAGAGTTCATTGAAATAGAGATTGCAGCTTGATTGTCCACATATACTACTGTTGCTGACGATAACTGAACCTGCAAATCTCTAAGTAGTTTCCTAACCCATATAACTTGCTTCGCTGCTGCAGTTGCCGCCACTAATTCAGCTTCCGCAGTTGAAAGAGCTACTAGCTCTTGTTTCTTCGAGCTCCAGGAAAAACACGCTGAACCTAGAGTAAGGCAATATCCGGATGTGCTTTTCATGTCCTCCGAAGCTCCTCCCCAGTCGCTGTCTGTATAGCACTTGAGCTTGCACGTCCCTGTCTTCTCGTACAATAATCTATATTCAGTTGTTCCTTTGAGGTATCTTAGCACCCTTTTTACTGCAGTAAGGTGTTGTCTTCCTGGATTGCTCAAATATCTCGAGAGTACACTCACCGGATACAGTATCTATGATCGAGTGGCAGCAATGTACATTAGACATCCCACCATGCTTCTGTAATTTTTGTTTCAAGCTCTGAATCTGTGCTTCTGAGCTTCCAGTGATCAATATTCCGTCCACATATATTGACACCACGGCTATATTTTTTGTTTGAGATCTTACGTACAGCGTTGGCTCAGAGTGACTTCTCTTGAAATTGATCTCCAACAGGAAGGAATCAATTCGAGAATACCAACATCGTGGGGCTTGTTTCAAACCGTAGAGTGCCTTGTGAAGTCGGTAGACACTCTCCTCCTTTCCATCCACTATGAAACCTTCTGGTTGTTGTACGTATATTTCCACTTGCAACACTCCATTTAGAAACGCTGATTTTACGTCCATCTGGTGGATTCTCCATCCTTTCTCGACTGCAAGCACCAGAAGGAGTCTGATCGTCTCTATCCTTGCTACCGGCGCAAATGTCTCCCCAAAATCCACTCCTTCTCCTTGTACGAACCCCTTCACAACCAATCTCGCCTTCAGTTTATTAACGGAGCCATTCAGGTTCAATTTGGTTTTGAAGATCCACTTCAGTCCGATTGTCCTCTTCTCTGGTGGTTTATTAACTAACGTCCAGGTTGCATTTTTATTTATCATCACAATTTCCTCCTTCATGGCTTCGTACCATTTTGGATTCTGAATTGCTTCTTGAACTCTCGTTGGTTCCAGCATTGCTTTGTTGCTCCTTTCATAAATTTCCACCAGGCTGCGAGTTCCTCTTATTGGCCTATGATCTAGGTCATCATTCTCCACTTTTGGTTCTGGCTCTTCCTCTAAGCTTAGGTCATTTTGCACAATTCGATTTTCGAATTTCTCTTCACTTTCGAATTGTCCCTCATCTTGTTCCTCCACGTTCGGTGTATTCTCCGCAACTTGAGGAATCATCAAGGCTAGGTTTCGCATCTGCTCCCCTCCATCTTTACCTGATTCTTCTTCTGTCCAACTCCATTGCTCATCTTCGAGGAAGTATACGTCTCTGCTAACTTTAACTTTCTTTTGGGAAGGATAAAACAATCTATAACCTTTTGTTAGTTCAGAATACCCAACAAAGATTGCCTTTTCATATTTATTATCCAGTTTACTTCTTTTGATGTCAGGTACATGAGAATAACATACAGATCCAAATACTTTCAAAATTTTCAGTTTTGGTTTTACCTCATACCACATTTCGTAGGGTGTTTTGTCATAAAGTGCGCGAGTATATAGTCTGTTGAGGAGGAAGCATGCTGTGGAAGCTGCCTCTGCCCAGAAGATTTTCGGGAGCTTCTTGTCCTCCAGCATGCAGAGTATCATCTCCACCACCTCCGATTTCGTCTCTCCACAACTCCATTCTGTTGTGGAGTGTAGGGAGTCGTCAATTGGTGTTTGATTCCTGCGTCTTTGCAAATCGTCTGGAATTTGTCGGAGACAAATTCTGTTCCATTGTCCATTCTCACAGTTTTAATACTTACGCCCGTCTGATTTTCAACAAATGCGTTAAACTCTGAAAATACTCTTGGAACCTCGTCTTTCTTCTTCAGACAGTATAACCAAGAATATCTAGAGTAATCATCAATTATTAACAAAAAATATTTGCTTCCATGTAAAGATCTTACTGGCATTGGTCCGCAAATGTCCATATGTAACAATTGAAGCTTCTCGGATGCTCTCCATTTTGCTTTGGTGAATGGAGCTCGGTGGTGTTTTCCAAGAAGACAAGTTTTGCACTCGGCATGGCTGTCGGAGAATCTTGGTAGGTCGTCTACCATTTTCTTTCTCCACATAATTTCCAATCCCTTCATGTGATAATGGCCCAATCTTCTGTGCCAGAGATCAGTTTCAGACACATTGCTCACTAGGACTTCTTGATGCAACTCCTCAGGTTTCATCACGAAGCTTTTGTTTTTCATTTTGGTGGTGAACATCTCCTGGCCGAACCTGTCTAGCACTTTACACAAATCAGATTGGAAATATACAGACATACCTCTTTCCATTAGTTGAGCCACACTGAGCAGATTATGCTGGATCTTAGGTACCAAAAGCACGTCAGGAATAGTCTTGATTCCAAGCTTTGTAGGTATCGCCACTACTCTTTTTCCCTCGGCAAGAATGCACACACCATTTCTTAGCCTTACGTTTACTTTTACAGATAGATCCAAACTCTTGAATTGTGATGCATCCGGCATCATATGGCTTGTACAGCCACTGTCGATCAACCATTCAGATAAGTGTGCTTCTGCTAGATCACAGGTAACAACAAACAACTGTTCTTCTTCTTCTTCGGCTATCTGGGCATTTGCATCTGTCTGATCGGCCTGCTTTTTGCATATAGCTTCCATGTGCCCCTTCTGGTGGCACCTTCTACATTCTACATCGGGACGCTTCCAACACCTGACAGCAAGGTGGTTGGATTTTCCACAATGAGGACAAGGGTTATATTTATTTCCCTTGTCCCCCCTGCATTTCGGTTTGAGTGCTTCTGGTTCGAACGAGAGTTTTGAGTTCCCGACCCTCCTTTATTTCTTTTCTTTTTCTTAGATTTTTCTTAGCCTTTAGATTTGACAGATGCTTTGTAAGCTCCTTCAGCTACATCCGTCTTTCTCATTAGGTGACACTGTTCTTGTGCCTGAAGAGCGCTCACTACTTCGACAAGCTTCACTTGACCAACCTCTGATCTTTGGTATTCTCCAGTGAGACAATGGTGGCTTCAAATTTCTCCGGCACTGAAACTAGCAGTTTTTGGACTAACCTCTGATCTTTAAAGTCGGCTCCCAAAAGTCTTATTTGAACCGCAAGTTGAATTAGCCTCTCCGTGTAGTTCTTGACAGCTTCATCCTCCTTCATTTGAATCCTGTCAAATTCACTAAGAGATTTAATACTTTAATGTTCTTTACCTTTTCGTCACCTTCATATTCGGTCTTCAGAAATTCCCAGATCTCCTTTGTTGATCCAAGATGCATAATCCGAGTGAATATTGAAGGTGCTATCGCTTGGTATAAACAAGATTTTGCCCGAGCCTTCTTGGCTATTCTTTCCCTCAACCAACGCAACTGAGCAATTGGGACATCCTCTACTGGAACCTCTACTTCGTGGTTTTCATCTATCGGCTCCCACAGATCCTGACCTTGCAGGTAAGCCTCCATTTTTACTACCCAGATTTGGTAGCCTTCACCATTGAAGACTGTCGGCTGCATGCTTGGAGTGGATGACTCGGCCATCTCTGAGTTATTCACTCCTTATCACCTTTCCGTGTTCTGGAAAGAATACAGATGCTTAAGGCAAATGAACCTTGCTTATACCGTCACTGGCCCCTTAAGAAATAGGCTCTGATACCACTTTATTGCGACTAGCTATCTACCGTAAAGAAATAAACGAAGAATGAACGCAGAATTTTGAGAGAGAAAGCTAGTGAGAGAATGTAAACTAAAACAGAGTAGAACATAGTGTTTTTTAAGAACTCAGCAATCACTGAGGTTTTTCTTCAACTGATTGAATTGTAGTTTACATCTGTGATCAACTATGAATTTATAGACATACAATCTTGTTAACTAACTTTAACTGACACAACTTGCAACTCTTGAATTCTTGAACACTTCTTCTTTAAATCGTTAAGACGTTACTGCATGGCTGAGCATGGGAGTTGCCTCTGTCGGAATTCTTGAGACATATCCTTCAGAAATTATCAGCTATTAGAGGCAGCTTTGATTTCTCAGGTCTCACCAAATAACTTATACAGGAAATTGAAACTTCTGGAAAGATGCTGCATCACAAGTCGGACATGTTTTAATGCTATATAACAAATTTCTGGAGTTAGGGTTCTTTTTGCTGGAAAACAACTCTCAAAGCTTATATCAGAAGTATTTTACTGACTAAAGGAATTAATCTGATTTTATTCCCGAAGGATAAGAATTACAATTAGGAACCAAAGGGCATGCAAGTGATGAGAAAATTAATCACTCAAAGCAAGCAAGCAAATGTATCCAGTTTAAAACGAAACAAATTAATTGTAACTTAAATCGTGCCTAGTTAACTACTCTGCAATTCTTTCTAATCTCTCCATCAGTGCCAGTGAGAGGCTTCATGTTTCCCATCTTGACAATGGAAGCTGCAAAATCCTTAAGAAAATCGCCAGGATGCTGAATATAGTTTAACACCAGGTTATCACTTGCACTACCATTATTCTTAAACAGCTCTTGATCAGAATGGAGCAGGCCCCTGCTCTGCTCCAAGTTGCTGAAGTATTGCGTGTCAAATGTAGTTGAAGTTGAATCTAAAGGCTGTGTGTTGTCGTCACCTCCACTTGGTGGACAACTACCCTGTAAACTTGTAGCGAACGTTTGGTTTATATTGGCGTCATTGTATATCCTTGTCCGGAAAGTTGTGCACCGAGCAAGTCCAATGGTGTGTGCTCCAGAAAGAGCCACAAGATCCGTGAGGTTAAGCCCGTGTGATTGGAAATTGGAAAGAAGCTCCGAGAAGTTGAAAAATGGAGGTGGAAGATTGATGAGTGTGTCGTTGAAGCTTGCATTTCTTGCGTCTCTTCGGCCTAACAATACGTTATAGTTCAGACCTCCCAACTGTAACAAATTGAAACCAGCTGGTTCAGTTCACTGGAGCATGAATCAAGAATAAGCTTGGAGAATGAGAAGAAGTTCTTACAATGGATACAGAGTCTCGAGCAGCAACGGCTAAGATGTCTGCACAAGACACCACACTACCGTTGCACGCTTCATCCACTGCTGATTTAATCGTGTCAACAACATCAAAACCTCTGAGTGAATTCAAATTAGGTATGGCTGTTTTCTCGCCTATGAAGTTGGTTGTGTTATTGTCATCTAAAAGAACTGATGCGTCACATCCCTGCCATTCATATCCAGTGTGTGAAGCATATACATCTGGTTCAGAGACAACGTACATTTGCATGCTTTTATTTATAAAAGACTATAACATACATATGTACTAAACTTACATTGACAAAACAATCATGGAAGTGCAAGCGAAGTAGAGAAGCTCCCATTCGTGGTTCTTGGGTAATGGCTTCCTCGACCGTCCTTCTGATGGTGGGCAACGCCTTATGGCACAATTGGTCATAGTAATCAGAGGTCAGCTGTGTATATGCTGGTGTGACAAAAGCAGCTAGCACCGCTACAATGCACAAAACCAAAGCTTGAACAGTGGCCATGTAGTCTATAGATCGCTACAAAGTAGGGGTGAAGATAAGGAGACGACTCCAGTGTGCATTTATAGTTGTTGAAACCTTGTATTATTTCATATATAATGTGTTTGAAATTTTGAGCTGGTTACATTTGTTATTTCGGACCAATTAATTAAATTTCAATTTCGTTGCTAAATTTCAATCATCTTTAAGTAATAGTTCACTTAAAGTGATTAATTAATAACATGTTAATACCCCAGTTGATCCAGAACTCGATCGTAACTGTATAGATTCTGATCTCATTATTACACTGCAGGGGGTGGAGAATGCTACAGATCCAAATGGTCGTTGGCTTAAAGTTGACCTTTTCTAGTTTTATGCAAATATAAATCATTGAAACACAAGGGTTTAAAGTCAGCTCCGTTCTTATACTGTAGGTAGAGTGGCTTTTTCTAGTTCTGTGTTCTCGATATTATAAATTTGTAACAGTAATTATCGTAGATATATAATACTACATCTTATTCAAATTAAATAAGTGTTGTTTTAGAGAGATTTTAATTATTCAAAATAAGTGTTATTTGTGACTTTTTATGCATATTTATGATTTGACTTCTAAAATTACCCTTTAATTTCTCTCACATCTTAATTATACAGATTACACAGTTTTAACATGTAATTAATAAGCGTATATCAAACATTTCTTTAACTTTCTTAGTAAGTGTGGATTCCTCTAAAACGACTTTTATTTTGAATAGGAGAGAGTATGTCTGTACATGCTTATATTTTATACTTCCATATGTTACTCGCGGCGGTATAAAGTATATACATAGACATGTACATGTATTTATATATATTACATACAGTGTATGATTTAATATTTTTTTAGGGTCAATGCTCCAACTTAAGAGTAAGGAATAATTTCTGTACCAAACCGTGAGATACTAATTTTCTTCAAGGTGTTGAATTTTTTTTTAGAGAAGTTAGACCAAGTTTTAAAAAGAGTTAAGGTGTAGAATCCTAAGTTATTTCTCTTACATACATACATATTTATTTATTTATAATATGGAATGTCTCCAATTATAATTAGATTTTTTTACAAATATTGTCTACTTAAACTGGTTTTTTATTAAATTTTCATATCATTAATAAATAGAAATTAAAGATGATGATTTATATGCAAGAATTATCTTGTAATCCAAAAATCTTTTCATAATTAGAAATTTTTAAGAGCTAAGTAATAGACAATTAAAAATATTTAATCTTACAAATTTTATGTTATAAATGTTTACTTTTAAGAGTTAATTAAGAGAGTGTGTTAAATTTTTAAATCAACAAAATAAGAAGATTGAAATATAAAAATATTGATCTCTTAAAGTTTTAGGTGAAAATATGAAAATTTTAACATTATTAGATTCTTCTTTGCCAATTCTTCCTGTAACTGCAACAGTGGACTTGGCTACATGTCCGTGCTCCAAAATATTAGCTTCGCGACAACGTGCTTGCAAGTGGCATAAATGTTACTTTAAAATATTTGGGCAAAATAACTTAATTAGCTGTAAATTGATGACATAAATATTGTTAATTATTTCGTATAGATATTAATAAAATCCTAAAGATTGAATATCATTATAAAGTTGAAACTTTTTAGATTTAAAATATTTAATTTAATTAAAAATTATAACAAACTTGTAATTTGTAGAGAGTTCCTATCAGCTTCCCTTCCCTCCTGCCTACCTAGTACCTCGTCTTCTAGGCCTCACTTTCTCTTGTACTTTACTTTATTTCGTTGTCAAAACCTAGGAATATCCTATTTATCTTACACTTGAGTGCCATTTACTGACAACGTGGTCACATTAATGGCGCATTGACAATTGACATTGTGTTAAAAATTTCTCAATTTGCTGTATTTCGTAACGGCTCACCTAGTTGACTTATGTTGCTTAAACCTCACATCGGTAAAAAGAGAACCTCTAAGCCTCCGTTAAGATTATACAAGGAGGCATATGTTTAAGGTTGTACATATTTTTAAAAATCTTTTTTTCTTGATCTTGTGTATAATTTTTTGTCTTCATTTTGAAATCATCATCTTATAATATTTGTTGTCTATAATAGAAAGTTTTTTATTTTCATCCTTAATTTTTTTCCTCATATTTATTAAAGAATTTTGTACGTTAAATCTTATATGTCCCTCTTATCTTAATTTTTTTATTAGTATGTGTACTCTATCGGGTTGAATCCATCTCCTATCAACTTAAACAACACTTAAAGAGTATAAGGGAGCATTGAGCAATTTTAATTAGCTTTTAGTTCCTACTAAAATATAAATAAAATAATTTGTATAATAGTATGCTTTTCTATAACAAAACCAAATTATAATAATTTATATCAAATATATCGATTTAAATATTTAAAAATTGAATTGAATGAATTAAGTTGATTCTTGATATAAGAATTAATGTTATACAAAAGAAATTATATATATTTCTATTCAAAGTTAAGAAAAAGTTTATTCTTATACTCTCATTAATTTAGATATTTTAGCATGTTGAGACATTTTTTAAATTTTAATTATAAAATACACTCTTTCGATTATTATTTTAATAACCCTATCTTAATAAGCACGTTAATAAATTATGACAAACACTATGAAATCAATTTAGAAGAAACCCTAACAATAGAATGGTGAGAAAAAGTTTTTATTGAAAGAATTATGATTTTAGAATCATTCTAAAACAAAACTTTTGTAGAATTTTATAGAACTTAAAGGCATCAGTGTTTAGAAATTTGGACCCGATTGAATTAGATTAAAATAGTGCATCATCCAAATTAAATTATTTTATAAAATGACTAAATTTTTTTGTTAATCTAAAAAATAAATATTCAAAACAATTAAAAGATAGAATACCGGTTAGTAGCAGATCAGAGAAGTGCCAGAATCACTCTTTTTGTCGCAACAAATCATCAGCTTTTAGAAAAACACTTTTGAGGTTGTCAAGCCATTGTATCACAATTCACAACTGGTTTGGTAATTTATTTCTTTTCTCCACCATCAAAAACACCTTGAACAAAGTTTATTTTAATCTTCAACTTCTGCAAGAGTCCACGATTAAACGCCTATTGTCGAAGTCCTCGAATCTTTGATAGCTTTTGTCTGGGATAGAATCAGAAATTCGGTTCAGTGAAAGCAAATGTAGTTCTCTAGGATAAGTTTTCTTAAACTTCCTCTCACATTTACAAGTTTGAAAAAAAAAAAAAATTGTTATCTTGTTTCTCTATCATAAGTGAAGTTGATCTTTTCTTTTTACCCAATACATATACGTTGTATAAGAATACATAGATTATGAAAATCAAACATCATTTTATTATTAGTGTTTTAAGTACTAAAAATGAACCAAGAAACTGAATTAAGTGAAAGCACAGTAATAATAGGTAAGAAGAAAAGTACGTGTGGAGACCAACAGTAGTTATGAATGTTGAGTCATATTGGCCCATAACCCCTCTATGCAATCTGAACCCAAATTAAATTTAAATCATATTTGCATTATAGTATAACTATTAAAAATAACATTATTTTAATAGTGGAGACTTGAGCCTTTAGAATATATTTAAATCTAATTTTGGATTAAAATAAATTAAATTTGATATATTAATTTTTAAATGGAGACAAATTGAATCGGTTCGAGTCAAACTTAAATTTTCATTCCTTAGGCAATATTACCTAGCTTTGTCTAGGCTTATTCGGTCATAATTTTATAAATATTAAAAAGAATATTTTTAACTTTTTTAATGCTACATTTTGTACTTTTTTATTTAAAGATAGCAATTGTAATTCAGTTGCTTTGAAGTCACTAAGTTAAAGTTAAGTTGATACAATTTCGACTCTCCATAATTAAAATGATGTTAGTTTGATTTATAAAATTTAAAATTTAAAAAAAAATCACAGAAGGGCCCTCAGGCTTCAACTTATCAGAGAACCTACTACAAATTTGTTGGTGGATCTACTACAAGTAGATCTTTCAAAAATTCATATGTTATTGTAGTTAATTATATTATAATAATATCGTTTGGTATCAAATTTCAATCCTAGCTAGAGTCAGTAAATAGGAGAGTTAGGCCATTCGAATCATTTTCAAGCACATTCTCATGCACATCACATTATAATGTCTCGTGAAGACACACAATTATGATAATCTAATAATTTATAATTTCTTTATTATGGATAATTTTTAACATAATTACCAATATATTTCACTTGTGATACAAATAAAGCAATACAAACAGAGGTTTATTATATTTACCTTAGTTGTTATTAAATGCTAATGAGAAGTTATCAATTTATTGTTTCAATATTTTGTTATTATTTTACTTCATTCTAATTTGTTGGGTATAAAATATGTCAAAAAATGATAAAAATCTATAAATTAATTAGATATAACTTATTTATTTGTTTTATTAATAAAATTTTAGAGTACTAACAAGAATTAATAATATTTATTTTATTTATTTTAAAGTTGTATTAAGTCTAAACGAAAAGAAAAAAACTAAACAGATGTTATGGATGATGAATTTTCTTATATGAATCCAATTTTTTGTTCATCCTTTAATATGGTTAAAATTTTGAATCTTAAATTATATTTATAAAAATTAATTTATAATAAAATTAATTTATTAATTTATACTTTTAAATAATATTGTGAAATTATGAAAATTTTGAATTAAAATACAATTATATGTATTTTAATAATTTTATAAAAATTTTACTTCATTTTAAATTTTGAAGTATAAAATATGCGATAAAAAATTATTATAAATTCAAAAGTTATATTATTTTTAATATATTAAAAATTAAAAATCAATTAAATACATAAAAATTCAAATTCAATTTAAATGTAGTCATAATATTAAGAGTTAATTACTAAAAAAAACTCAAACTTTCATCAATTTTTTAATTATAGCGCGAACTTTAAAAAGTAACAATAAAATGCCCAAACTTTCAATTTTTTGCAATTCTAGCCTAAACTTCAAAAAGTGGGAATAAAATACTCAAAATTTTAATTTTTTTCAATTATAAGTCAACGTTATCTGTTATTCTCTCGATGTCCTCAACCATTTGTTTTCTGTTTGTTCTTCTGATGCTCCAAAATACTCTTGCATTACAGCCACTACAAGAAAAATAGAGTTTAGCGACGGAAATTACCGATGGAATTTGTACACATTTCGTCGGTAAGCTTATTAGCGACAAAATTTACTAACGATTAAAAAGTGTCAGAAATACAGTTGTCGGTAAATTTACCGACGGAAATTTTGTACACTGTCAGTAAATTTACCGACGGTTATTGCATTATTCCGTCGGTAATTACCTACGGAATTTCTTTCTGTCGATAAATCCAATATATTTTACCAACGAACATTTATTTCCGTAAGTAAATTTTTTAAAAACTATTTTTTAAAATTTACCTACAAAGTGCTCAGTTTCTCTGGTTACCTTCTATTTCATAGCCAAGACATTCATCCAGACAAGGAAGTTTGGCTAGTGTCTATAGACCTATCTAAGCTTTGCCTCGGTAATAAATTGTGTCTCGTGGTTAGCTTCCCGAACTTGGTCAGAGAAGTTGTTCGAGCCCAAGGCAAAATCTTGCGAACCGCAACCAACCTTGCATTGCTAGAATCAGAAATTTATCCCAATATCACAACTAAAATTATGTCTTATCCATTCTATCACTATCATTTATACCTTAAAGTTATTTTCCAATAACAAAATACACAAATAAACGAAAGTAATTAAATACCCAAATTAACTTTCATCTAATATACGAAAAAATGCATGATAGTAGTTGCAAAAATACCTCCACCAAAGGACACGATGATAATGGCCGGAGAAGACAACGTCGACTAGCAGAAAAAGAGTCCACAATAGAGAAACCGAAGAGAAGAAAACTAAAGAGGAGACGCATGAAGAAGGAAGAAGAAAATGCAGGTGGGCGATATTGGTTTATGCCCTTGCAGCCAATTTTGGTTGTACTTTTAATTGTATAAAATTTGTTTTATTCAATAAACGACATTCTTTATCTTTGTGCATTTTTAATTATTTAATTATTAATCATAAAGATAAAATCCCTAGAATAATTGTTATACAGTTAGAAATTATAATGTGATTGTAATTATGAGATTCAAATTGCAATTTTGTATTATTCCTAAAATGTTCCTAGTCATAGTTTCATCAAGATGGGGTATTGATGAAATGGTTAGACTAGCACATATTTGTTTCTTTCTTATGAAGAAAGTAATCGATCTCATAGATTAAAGTATGGAGATACTTAAACAAATATGTG
>JANZLC010000201.1:5781682-5796255 GCA_026413385.1 Erythroxylum gracilipes
AACTCCTTAGGAGGTACTAAAAGGGGAGTTCTCCACCAAATTGTGCATTCAAAGTTGACTTTAAGAAAGCCTTTAACTGTGTGGAATGGAGGTTTATACTTATGGTGATGGAGGCGATGAGATTCCTTTCTACATTCATTAAATGGATAGAGGCATGTATAACCACCACATCATATTCAGTGGTAGTGCATGGGGGTACCAATAAGATTATTCAAAGGAGCAAAAGGGCTTAGACAAGGTGACCCTATGTCTCCATATTTGTTCGTCCTTTGTATGGAGGTTCTAACTCTATTGTTGCAGTATAATGTGAAGAAGGAAAAAGGATTCAAGTTTCATAACAAATACAAGAAGGTAGCTCTAATCAATCTTTGTTTTGTTGGTGATTTGCTACCATTTTACAAGGTACATCCAAATTCAATTTAGATCTTTATGTCCTCTCTAAATCAATTTAGAGAAATGTCAGGATTAGTAATCAACTTGGCAAAGAGTCATTTTGTACTAGCTAATAATGCAGATGGATTAGAAGTTGAGATAACTGCAATATCTTCTATGGAAAGGAAACAATATCTTTTGTGCTATCTAGGACTACCTATCATTATAAGAAGGATTCATTTCTATGAATGTTATAAGAAAGAATACAACAGAGATTAAGCCTTTGGACAAATAGGTTCTTATCTTTTGGGGGAAGACTTCAGCTAATTAAATCTGTGCTAAAGTCCTTGTAAGGTTATTGGTCTTCTAGTATCTTTCTAGCCAAAGGAGTAGTTAAGGCAATTGAAAAATTAGTTCGGAGTTTCTTATGTGAAAAGCATAATGCTGATGGAAGTTTAATAAAAGTTAGATAAGATGAGGTTAAGTGAAAAGCATAACGCTAAGGGAAGTTTAATGAAAGTTAGATGGGATGAGGTTTGCAAATCTAAGAAACCTCATCTGTATACCAGTACTATCTCTAACTGTATCTTTAAATAAACCAGAAGTTCCTTCTTTCCGATGTATGCTTCCTTTAAAGATAGGAACCTTGGATCGTCTCTAGTATTTTCATGATTGGAAATTGAAGTTCAATCATTTCTCAAATAAAAATAAAAAGAAAGAAAGAATCGTTGTTGTTTCCAGCTACTTTATCACTCTCCCATATACAAATGTTAGAAAAGGCAAGTAAAATTTGCATTATAAGTTTCCAGGGTTACAGAGCTTCAAGAGGTAAACTACAAGCTCATCTATACCTTTTAAAGGTCTCTCAAGTCTCTCTTCACAATGATGATATAGATAGCTTTGTTTTATGCTTTTTATTTTATGGTGTTTTCCCTAACCGTTTAGTTTCTAACCCAAAATAAAAAATTAATTCTAAAACCTGCATATGTAACACCAAATAAGTCCAATAATACTATAGCTTATCCCTTGGAAGAAGCTCAGTTTCTATCTCACCTTAACAAATAAAATTAATAAGCTTAGTTTCAAGAAAAACTTTGGTAAATCCCAATTACCGAACAAGCTTTAACCCTGTCAAGATGCACCAAAGCTCAGCTAGCGCTACGGTGCACATGCCCATTTCCCATTAATCCAGTCACTTATACTAAAAAATTGCTAGTTAATTTATGTTATCAAAAATCTCAATGGTTGATAATAAAACTACATTAAAAAGTGATAACTCGTAAAAGACTTAAAAGTACCAGAATAAAATATTAAACTTATATTGGGCTGCAATCTACACCACGTAGGGATCCTAATGCGATTGTCTCTGTTGGGCGAATTCCTTCAGCTGTATAAATGACAAGTGTGACCAAAGATGGAGTTTTATTGTATTTCTTCGTACTAATGACTTCGTCCAAGTCCTTTTACTTACCAAGGATGAATACATAATGATTAAAGACCGTATCAAACCACCATTGGCTTGTCGGTATTATGCATATAGTTCTTGTAAGTTTAGGGACATCCACTTTAAAATGATTTTTACATTATTAATTAGTTTTTTCCTATGTTCAGATATTGATTGGGTATACATAAGCCCGCCAGCGATGATAAGCGTCACCAAAGACGGAGTCTGCTTTTTCTTCAAATAATGATTTATTATGGATGGAGATATAATAATTAAGGAACTTGTCCTTATTATGCATATAGTTCTTTACCACGATGTTTATCCTCCGTATTAATTAAAGAATAGTATTTACAGAACGCATTCGGGTCAAGACTATACCTCGCTGCCCGGATTATTAATTGAGAATTAGCCTATCAATTCAAATTGAGATCATATAAAATTATTATATATTAGAAGTTATTAATTTACAAAAATTTTATTCCTCTCACCTATCACAAACACTGCAAGAGAAGTTTAAATTAGTGACGGAAATTGACCAACAGTAAAGAAACCGTCAGCAATTACCAATAGAAATAGTATAGATGTCGGTAATGTCGTTTGAAAATATTACTTTAGTGGCAATATAAATTTCTGTCGCTAAATTCGGGATAAATGGTTTACCGACGAATATTATCGTCAGTAATTCCGTCGGTAAAAGTCGTCGTCAGTCGTCGGCTTCTAATTCTAAGAAAATGACATTGTTTGGGAATAAACCAAACGACATTTATAGGTCGAGGTAAATGCCAAGTCTTTTATTATATGGTCGAAAAGCTTACTTCTACAAATACCACTCAGCTTCTCAAGACGCAAGGATGAGTGGATGTGGACTCTGAACACTCAAGGCGAGTACATGGTGAAAGAAGGATATCGTATGGGCATGGAGGATGTGAATCTGGAACTAAGAGACGTCGGCTTTCCATGGGAGAAAATTTGGCAGATGCAAATTCCAGGTAAAATAAAACTTTTTATCTGGCGTATTTTGAGACAAGCTCTCCCTTGCAAAGCAAATCTTAAGAAGCGACACATTGATATAGAGGATAGTTGCCCCTTATGCGGTAAAGCTACAGAGGATGAACACCACATCTTTCTCCATTGTGACGTGGTTATTTCTGTTTGGCGTCTGTATTTGGTGAACTGGCACGTGTCTCCTACGGCAACCATATATAACTGGCTTGCTTCTATTATGGCTGGTTGTCCAAAGGCAAAAGCAGAGGAAATTTTCATGATTTTATGGAGTATTTGGACTACACGCAATGAAGTTGTCTGGAAGAAAAAACCCCAGGACCCACCCAACATTCTTCGTCGAGCCACCACCATGCTTTTAGAGTGGCAATCTACTCAACACCGACACATTACTACATCCTCAAAGACTCAACCATCTCATCCCAAATGGCAAGCCCTACAACCGACCCATTTTAAGTACAATGTTGATGCGGCACTTTTACCTTCTGGATTCTATGGCTTAGGAATGGTGATTCAAGATTGTAAAGGTTTCAACTGTACAGGGAAGATGATGCTTATGCCAGGTTGGAGGGATCCTTTAATTGGAGAAGTGTTGTGTTTTCGGGAAGCCCTAAGCTGGATAAAAAGCCTTGCCTTCTCTCCAATTTGTGTGGAAACGGATTGTCAAACAATTACCAAATCTATGGCATCCTCACAAAACTGTCCATCCTATTTTTCGATGCTTATCGATGATTGCAAAGCTCTTATTAAAGTGCATCAATTTATTTATACCGCTTTTGTTAAGAGATCAGCGAATCAGGTTGCTCATAAGATAACTAGGGCAGCTGATTCTATGCCTGGTTTCGAATGGGGGGTATGCCCACCAAGATTTTTGTATGACGTTTTATCTTTAGATATGAATAATATGCGCTAAGCGCACAGGACAACGTTTCAAAAAAAAACCAAACGACATTGTTTTGGTGAACCTAAAACATTGAAACCTTGATGAACAAAACGACGTCGTTTTTGAGCGAAGATATTCCTAAGTTTATAAAAACGACGTCATTTGGAATTTAATAACATGACGTCGTTTTGCACTGAAGCTTCAAAAGTTTATAGCTTAAAACCAAACGACGTCATTTTGGTTATGTTTTAAACGTTTAAAACATAATCCAAATGACATCGCTTTCCAGCTGAAGGTTTAAACGTTTAAAACCAAACGACATCGTTTTGGTTATGTTTTATCCTGGGCCTACTGAAGTCATCTTCCTCTTCCATTTGCCGCCTCCGTCTTCCATCGCCGTCATCTGGAGGCGCATTGTCACTGTGGAGCTCCTGCGTCTCTAGCGTCGTCGTCTCTGACGATCTAAACTTAAGGTATTGTCCTCTTCTCCGTCCTCTCCTTTCTCTAATCATTAACAATCCGTGGTTGAATTTTTTGGTTCATATGGAGTATGTTTTGGGTTTTGGTTGTTAATTACTAATTGTTAATGCTGGGTTGCGTATTTGTTGGAGAATGATGGAGAAAGATAGGTAATTTGTCTTGAATTAAGAATGAATCGGTTAATGCATACCAAGTGTTTGATAAAATACACTCTGTTGATAAAAAATTGATTTGAAGGAATTTCAATTGTTCCCCCGTGTTGTTTGGAGATTACTAGGTTTTCTTTAAAATTCTAAAAAATTTTCCTCTTGATAATTAAAAGGATTTATATATAAAGGATTTTATACGTAATGCCCTACATGTAAAAGATTATCAAATGATTAAGTGCTTATTTATGTAAATGACGAAGATTATATAATAAAAATTAAAATGATTGTTGCAAAAAGAATAACTTCCTTCTTTCTTACTCTTACTCTACTTGACTTGGAAACTTCAACTCTTAAGTCTTTTCATAGATAAAACACACCCTTTTAATAATTTGATTTAAAATGATTTTAAAATTTTCTTAAAGTTCTTGTAAGATTAATTAATTTTAATTTGAAAACAAGTTTTATGTTGATTATGAAAGGACTATTGCCTTATGATTGTTATATAAATGGTTATGTAATGATTGAACTTTTAATTGATTTAAATTACCAAGACAAGTTTGCAATAAAAATTATAATAATTGTTACACATGCAAATCATTCATTCTTTCATTTGATTAAGTGTTAGAAGTATTAAGCTACCAATTAAGCAATTTTCTATATCAATTTTATATTTTCAATGAAAAAAGAAGGAATGAAGTGATTTATTGTAATTAGCATAAACTATTAAAAAAACTAGATTGAAATATTAAACTAAATAGTTTGATGACCCTATAATTGTTACAACTTTAGATGGTCCAGAGATATGTTATATTAATGAATTAGTTTTTGACTTCTAAACCAGTTCCATAGCCCACATTGAGCTGATCAACATTTACTGTTTTCTTTAAAACTTATATAAAATGTGAATCTCAAGAATACTAATTTTCATTTTGGTCGAAATTCAAAGCTTTGCAATCTTGGAAACAAAAGATTGCTTTTAAAAAATAAAGAATATTCAAAACTAACAAATTGAGAAATATATTTGTATTTATATTTTAATTTTAAGCTAAGAGGGCGTACTAAATGAATTTTAGAATCAAAGATTAATAAGTGTAATATAATGTTGTTTTCAAAAAGCTAAATGTTCTCCACTCAAAAGCAATTACCGTTTGAAGAGTAAAGATATTAAGTTACAAATGAGAGTTTTAGATTTTTTTGATAAAAGACACGATTTTTTTGTAGTTTAAATAATTTTGAAAAAATTTCTAATTTTAAACGTTTTTATTTTTTATTTTTTTTAGAAAAACTCATTTTGTAAATTTTTGTTAAGAAATAATTATGAAATATACATGACTTGAACATCACACATCGATCATTTAAATAATATTGACATGTTATCTAACTTAGCTCTTAAATTAGATATGAACTAATTAAAGTTTGACTTAAACAAATAATTTAAGATAATTATAATAAATTATTAATTTAAGTTAGATTTAATTATTTTAAGTTAAATTTACGAGTTTGATTAGATCATCATGTTAATAACATTTAAATTGGTATGTATGTGATATTTATGCTACATATGTTTCTCCATTATGTTTTAGTAGAAGTTTAAGAAAAGAGATTTTCTAAAAAATTAAAAATTACTTTTTAAAGAATTTTTTAAAGTTAAACTATAGAGGAACATTATGTCATTTATTCTAAATTATCTATGAAAGGACGATGAAAAGATAAGAGTGTCAAAGGTAAGGCCATACTCTTTACTTACTAAGGTTGGAATCTAACTTTTAGATTTGATGTTAATAACTCTTAATTAATATGATTACGAGAAAATAAAGGGAAATTAATATTTAAAAAGTATCTTATTGGTGCTTTTCTTGTATTGTCTTTCTCTCTTTTTTGGTTGACTTTTCTTGTCTTTTTTAAGTTAATTCTTTAGATGTGACCTTTTTCATTTTTTCCTTTTTATGTGTCCTTTTTTTGGCATGTCTTTCAAACGTTGTCCTCCTTCCCTTCCTCCCTTACCTCTATTGATTCCCTCCTCTCCACCTCGACCATATTTTGTCTCACTGAATGTTGGAATTCTATCACTCCGTTCTCTGCGTAATCTTTTTCCTTCCCTTTTAATTCATTTTATCTCACTCCTCTTTTTATAGTTTTAACTTTCTATTGGTTGGAACTTTATAGAACTCCGTTAAATGCCTCTCCACTCTTGTTATAACTTCTCCTCTCGCCTTCTCAACTTATTTACCCCTTATTTGCTCTTTGCCTAAAGTGACGAGGGATGAGGATAGCTTTCAATCCCTGTATTTCATCCCTCCATATGTCTTTACTATTGGTTCAATTATCTCTCTTCCCTTGAAATTATTAAAGTAAGGGTGATGAAATGGTCTTATACCCTTGTTGGTCCTTTTTAGGAACAAAGATCCAATTTTCCTTAGTTTAGAGATGGATAGTGGTTAACTAGAATAAGTTTGGTCTGGAGTAAGTGTACATAAATGAAGTAGACTTCTTTGCTTTTAATTTTAGTAGTTAATATGGTATACCAAAAGTTCCTGAATTAGATACTTATAACCTTTTTAGTAAACCATTTTTCTTTAAAAAATGTAGAATATGATTGGAACTAGATAAACTCAATCATAATGAAGTGCCTTTCTGGATTAAGTTTCATTGAGTTACCTTAAAGTATTGGAGTATAGAGAGACTAAGTCATTACTAAGTCATTTAATAAGTGCAATAGGTAGACTAATATGTATGGGTGAGAAAATAAATTTTCTTAATAAATTAGTCAAGTAAATTCCTAACAAAATTGAAAGTGATGAAGTTAGGTGAAGATGATACCTTATTCAAATAAAGATCCAACTTACCGATTAATGGAGACTAAAATCTAAGAATGAGGTTAATTCTTAGAAAGTCAAAGAAAATAGAAAAATTACTACAAACAACATTAACGAGTTATTAGTGCTCTTTTTTTTTTGGTAATTCAGTAACTTTATAAAGAATAAAGAGTTATGTACAAAAAATAGATACCTTTGGGAATCTCTGAACACTCAAAATACATAACGGCGTACAACCTATTGCCCTACCATCGATCTGCCCTCCTAAGTCCTGCATGACACTAGTAACCAGTAGCCTTCTAGAATATGTGCAAAAGCATAAATAAGCAAAACAAACCCGTAACATGTCAACATATGTCAAGACATACACGAACCAAACCATAGTCCAATTAAGTAAAGGAACAAGACATCATCAAAAGCCTACTAATTTGTCTTCATAATGTCAGACATTCCAGCATGAGCTTCCATCGACAATGATTTTTCTGTGCAAAACCATCAAGAGAGCTCTCTTGGTACTCTCTAAACAACTAAAGCAATCAAATGTAGGGATACAGGAGCATGCTTGTGAGATTTCTGCAAATAATATTGAGGAACCAAAAATTAGATCTTTAAAATGTAACATTTCTCAAACTTTAACTATTATATTACCAAATAATTCTCATTTTCTATGTGGTTTAACCCAAGATCAAATTTACCTTTATAGTCCTATCCTTTTTCTTAAAAATTAAAAAATTCTACCTGTCTTAGCCATATTTTGAAGATGAGTCCTTTGGCATTGTTAATAAAAATATGGGAAGAAAGCTTAAAAAGAAATCACTTCTAGTAGAAAGTACTTTGCCTCCTTTATAATTCTTACTTGGAATTTTAAAGACATGAACAACCCTTTTAAAAATTAAGTTATCAGGGACCTTTTATTCTCTTACTCTCTTGCTATTATAGGTGATTTAGAAACTAAAATAAAGTTATATAGTCTCAAAGCTTGTATTTTTACTATTTTTAATAATTTCCATCTTTTAGTAATCTCTATTTTCACTGTGATACCTTGGTTGATGTCATATTAGTACATCCATATTATAGCTTATTCCCTTTCTTCTAGATGAAATTTCTTAATGCGTTTTGTATATGTCCCAAACCACTCCTAATGCGTTTTGTATATGTTCTAAACTACTCCTTCTTTCATAAGCAAATTTTGATAAAGCTTGTTTCCATTGGCAATAGTTTAAGCTTACCTAGGCTAATATTTGGATACTTTGATACAAGTTTGCATCCCCTCTGAATTGGATGAAAAGCTTGGTAACTTATATGCTAGTAATGAAGATCTCAAACATTATATATGTTTTCTCTAACGTACTAGAAGTATGAAGGGAACTTTTTACATAGGATAACAAATAGGTATATCGTACATATACGACGGAAAAGTTGTACAGAGACACAATCAATAATGAATAGATAAAAGTGTTCCTTGATTTTTGGGAAAATTTTGGCAATCATTCGAGCTCAATATCCTTATTTAGGGATATGCCTTAGATGTTCATGTTATAAACTCAAAATAATAAAAAAAGAGTTAAAAATAAAATATTAGGTGAATGTAAACTATGAAAAAAGAAGTTATCAAAGAAAAATATGAACGTTCTAAAATTGTAAATCTTATTTAGCGTTTCCCTTATAATACTAACCGTAAATTTAAAGAGATAGAAAAATTGAAATATTACATGAAGGCCTTAGTAGATCATAATGCCATCACTAAATAGAAGTCAATAATTAATTAGCTTAAGGAAGTGAAAACAAAACCCAAGTTCTTCTACAATTCCGTTTTATAAAGACATAACAATAATTTTTATGAACATTTGCGAAGAAATATAAGGAGTAGTTAAGAGCATCTCAAGGTAACAACAGTGACTTTCTTCTTTTAGATTTTAGGAAAAAGCAACTCTTCGGTGGTTCTATAGACTAATTATTAAATCTTATTCCCTATAGTATCAACCATGTACTCTACTTTTCACTTAGGAAACCTTTCACATTATCAAAAGTTAAGGAATTCTTATTTAGTCTTAAAATTTAAAAGACATCAAGCCTTGAGGATTCAATTTCTTCTTCTACTGGAAATCATGGAACTTGGTGGGCAATTAGGTAGCATAATCCATAGTATAATTCTTCAATGATGATAGATTACTGAAGGAAGTTAACAAAACGTTTATCTTCTTCAATATAATGATTATAATCCCTCAACCTTCGAAGGATTTTGGCTTATTTCTTACTGTAACAGCCTATATAAAATAATTTATAAGATTTTGAATTTAAGGTTTGCTTAAGTAACTCAAAATGCGACCAGCCAAACCCAAAGAGCTTTCATGAAAGGAAGATGCATAAATGATAACATACTTCTAACCCAAGAGTTGTTAAGGAGCTATTAAATGAAGATGTTTGTTACTAATAGTATGCTAAATATTGACTTCTAAAAGGCTTATGATTATATTAAATGAAACTTCCTAACCACTACTATATGTTGAAAGAATTTAGTTTTCCTTAAAATTTCGTCAATTGGTTAATTAAGAGCTATAACGCTTTAGCTTATATGTTGTTAGTTAATAGTGGGCCCATTTTTATATTCAAAGGTGCCAAAAGGTTAGTTCAAGAGATCTCTCTCTCCTTATCTTTTTACCATTTGCATGGAGGTCTTTTTAGTCATAAACTCAATAGACATTGACAGTTGTGATTAGCTCATATTCCATTCCAAATGTAATAATATAAAGCTTTTTAACTTATTTTTCACAAATGATTTGCCTCGTTTCTACAAAGTGAATGTAGCCTCTGTATCCTACTTTTTGAATGGTTTGAAAGAATTTAAAGGTGCATATAATTTATCTGTTAGCCTTTATAAGAGTTTAATTTATGTTTCTACTGGTAATTTGGATTTAACTAGGATATTAATGCACTTTTCAAGTAATCGGCAAGGTATGCCTTTTATAAGGTATCCAAGGATCCCCATAAATTCTTCTAGACTTACTGATAGGCAATGCCCTCCTTTACAGCAAATGGTGGATAATAAATTAGAAGATTGGAACAACAAATTCATACCCTACATTGGCATACTATGTTAGAAGATTATAGATTTTACTCACAATATCTAGATATTATTCACATAAGAAGAATTTATATATTATTCACAAAATATCTGTAGAAAAATAATTCACATATAGTGTTAATTGAAATGTTTGATTATAATTAGTTTGATTAACCTATAAATACTCATCCATCTTCTTGTTTCATATATTAAAAACAAAATTTAAGCATCCAATAATAGAGCTTATGAAGATACCAATCTTATACTTAGAGAGTGTTTATATCATAACTCCTCATTTTACTAATAATAATATTTTATGTATCATATTGCTTCTAATCTTAAGTGAATTGTGATCTTGTTCTATCTACCTAATCATTCTAATAAGTGGTATTAAATCCTAATTAGGGATATCTACTTATGGTATGCTTTGTACTTACCACTGTTAGTTTTATGAAAGAGTAAGAGTTATTTCTTTTAGCTAAAAGTAATTTAGGATGGAAGCAATAGCAGGTATATTTAACATTGAGAAGTTTAATGAGAATAATTTCTCATTTTGGACGTTGAAGGTGAAAGCTATCATTACAAAAGATAATTGCCTTTTAGCCATTAGCAAAAGGTTGAAAAACTTCACATGTAACATTAAGGTTAAAAGAAAAAATCACCCCTGTAGTTAGAGAAATCTTTAAAAAAAGCTCCCTAAACTTAAAAATATGTCCCAGTGAGGAAAAGACAGAGGCAAAGAGCAGATTGCCTTCCTTCGTTGGTTTGTCTTCAGTTATCCTTGTATTTAAACTTTTATGATAGAACTTCATGGCATTGACTTCTATTTAAAAAATTTACAGAAATTCTCACATGGCACATTTGATCTATAGGAACTGATTATTTTTAAGTGATAAAGATCTCAATTGCTAACCCAAAACTTAATCTAATTCTTTTAACACGACTTACCCTTTCTCTAAAAATCCAAACCTAACCCACCCAACCTGACTCTTCCTATTATCTACCATAATCAAACAAACCTAAATTTTTCTCCCAAATGACAAATGCCCCTTGTTTAATTACAAGAATGAAGACTGGAAAAGGTAAAATTCAAAAAGTATGGAAAGGTATGCTTTATAAATAAGTAAAATTTTGGGCTAATGTTATAGCCTTATGCTTGTTTTTTCTTGGCATTAAGAACGGTACGTAAAATTGCACTTTTAGAAATTTGGACTATTCCTAGTTGAAGGATAAAGTCATATTTCAAGTAATTGAAAACCATAAACTAATAAGGCCTACAGGAAAAAAAATTGCACTTAGGTCGCGAAATGTTATAACATAAAATTATAAAGAATTACAACTATTCAAAGATCTAAAATATGTTTCAAAGACATTACTTGCATCATGTCAAAAGCAACACTTAATGGCGCAAAGAACAATAGTAGAACCAAGGCTGAACTCATTGTTTTATATATATTCAAACGTAATCTTATCCTATAAACATTGGCAAAAAAAGTAATTTTAGAAACATTATTATATTCCATTTAATAAAGTAAACTGTTTGCTCTGATTTAGTCAAAGAAACTTATCAAAGAACAGGTAGTTAAAGAAATGTTAAGTTTTTTAATTATTTTTGAATGCTATATAAAATATATAAAGGGAAATTTAGGATTCACCTATAAGCTTGAGAAACATATAATTGACGTTTATTATTTTTTCTTGAAATCAAAGTCATTATTTATTGTTATATAGGCAGCAAAAAAAAAATCTATTTGTTTTCATTTTCTATAAAATTCTTTGCCTCGTGTTTCCATGTATAAATTTCTTTGCCTCTTTGTTTGAACATTCAATTCATAACTAGTTTTTTAAAAGCAAGATTTGTCTATTGATGAGTTTGTCCCTTAGTGGGTATGTCCTTTTGAAGCATAAAACATGTATGTATTGTTTAAAATCTTAAAAATAAAGAAAATTTGTGTTTATAGTCTTACTATTAGAGCCTTAATGTTTATTTTTCACAATTTATTTATGTTTTCTTATTTTTCTTTCTTATTTCATAAACCCCAAAATTGAGTTTTAGTTTTAGCATGGTGGCACCTTCAAATTTACCTTTACCATGCACTATGGAGGATAAATGTATAATTTTAGAGTAGAGCCAAATTATTTGATGATATTATAGTTCATATACATAGTAAGAGATTTGGGTTATGGAAAGGTTCAAGTTTTTAGTTATAATTTCCTTAAGAGAGTTATGAGGATGACATTAGAGATATGAGAAGTGAGGCTCGTATCATTGACATGATTAATTTAATTAGAAAAGCTATAAGATTATATAGGTAATTATAGATAACATTGGATATCCCTTATTGATATATAATAAAATATGTCACAAAATGGGTGAATAAGTTAATTGTAAGCTTATCGAAGGTGATTAAGCCACTTATAAAGTAGGTGGTATAAAAGTTTATATTGTTGGAGAATGTGAACAAAGTGAATATGATATTGTAGAGGGTTAATAATCTACTTCTAAAGAGGTTAAATAACAAATACTAATTATGTAAATAATAGTAAATTTAATGATATGAGAGGGACAAAGAAGTTAGTGACTTTGATAATTCTAGTTCATTTAATTCTAGGGACATATTTGATAAGGTGGTTTTTAAAGAGGCTATGAAAGAAGTTTGTTAGTTTTTTATAGTGATGTACAAGATATCCTAATAGATAATATTCTAGATATACATACAAATTCATAATAAAAAGATTTAATGTGCTTAGGAGTATGGATGATAATTCAGATAATAAAGGGAGAAGAAGGCTTAGGTTTCCAAAATTTGAAATAGTTAATGATATAATGAGGCTAATTGATTTAAAGGTCGATATGTTATTTAGTTCGGTGAATGCATTTAGAATATCTCTAGTCTAATATGATGTCAGGAATGATTTTGATTATATGTATGTTAAGAATGAGAAACGTAGAGTAATTGTTGTTTGTAAAAAGGATGTGGGTGGGAAATACATATTTCTCAAACACAACATGGAATTATATTTCAAATCAAGACATTTCAATCCAACCACAAGTGTGGTCAAGAATACCAAAACAGAAAATGTTAGTCATTTTAGATTGCAAGGAATTACCTCACGTATTTTAAAGATTGCCTTAAATAGGATATCATTGGCCTTAATAGCGCACTTTTAAGGGACTTTAATATTGAGATTATAGACAAGAAGGTATATAAGAAAAGAAATTTGCATTAGAGTTATTAGAGGGTCAAAGGGTAAGCAATTTGAGAAATTGAGAAACTATAGTTCAGCTATATTAAAGTACAACATGGTTAGTTCTTTTATAATCAAGTATCTAGGTGGTAATATTTTTATTCTATGCACAATAATATGGGTAGAGTTAGAATTAAGAGTCAATTATCATGGAAATGGTTTCTTAAATGTTACAAGAGGAAATTAGACACTACCAAGATCATAATTGTGTTTCCTTCTTTATCAAAAAATGTTAAATTGTGTTATTAGGTTTTTATTTCATTTTATAAACATATATTTATAGTTATTGGTATCCATTTATAGTGCATTAACATTTCACATGGTTTCTTTATGATAGGGTTAGAAATATGTCTACAATATTGAAATGACCAGTTTCAAACATAGATATTTTGTTAGACATATCTATACCAATCCTCAAACCAAATTTAAGACAAAAAAGTTATAAGGAACTTAGTTTAGAATGCAATTAGAGAATATACCTTTAACAAATTTTAAAGGCCAATGATTATTTTATTTAATTACACTTGAATATATACAATTGCTAAAGTCATAAAGCAATTACCTTTGAGTTTTTTTACCATCAATAAGCATATGAAGCAATTAGAGGGTATTGACAAATTGATCATGACTAGTTGGATAAAATACTTACTAGCATGTGGTACAGGCATAAGCATAATGTTGAACTTAAATGTAACATGTTGTGAAAGATTCAACGTTTACATCAAGGACCTTAAGGACAAGCCAATTATCACAATAATTGAAATGATTAAAGGAGTAATGATAAATAGATTTAAAATGAAAAATGTAGGGATGGAGAACCATAATTAATCCATTTGTCTTAGGATTAAAAAAAGTTTTGAAGAAATATAAGCAATTTGCTAGTAATTGAATGCCATACTTTTTTTTTCCTAGAATAATTGGATGCCATACTTTAGTGGTGGTGATGGGAGACCCAATAGGAACTTGTCCTAAAGAACCTTCAATAAGATGGAGCTATGCTCAGGGACGGCCAGAATCAAATAAACACACGGAATCATGAGAAACAAAATTGAAAAGGATAGAAATAGAACACAAAGAGAAAAGGTTTAGAAGAAAGTTGTTCAATGGAAAGAAC
>JANZLC010000201.1:5796355-5814431 GCA_026413385.1 Erythroxylum gracilipes
AGAATTAAATGTATAAAGAACAGTGAATGTCAAAAGAAAACTGAATCTGGACTAAGAGTCAATGAAATATGAAGGATGAATGCATTAGGTGAATACCACCGGTTATAGTGAAATAGAGATAAGTGCCACTGTGTCGGTACCAAAGGAAAGTGAAGTGTCGCAGACGAGAGAAATTATTGGATTATTACCTTGAAAAGGTGTTCTCCGAATAGAAGTGACAAAAAGGGTATCAATGGACCAAAATTAGTCTGTATGTTACTGGAGAGAAGGGTATTGGCTTGATAAATCAGGATAAGTCAATAGGTTCGGAAATAATAAACTGAGTCATAGGAGCAGAACTAAAGGTAGTGGCTACTTTTTAATGTAGAGCCCCGACCTCTACCACTTAAAGTGCACAATGGTAAGAGGCGTCCACTTAAAGTGGAACAAAACCTTGAGGTCTTGGGTTTGAGTCGTGGACTCACCCAAGAACCAAAGAGGACAATACCTATGGAGTGATGGTGGTAGAGGCCAGGGCTCTACAGTAACTACTTTTGGATTCATAAGCTAAAGATAGGATTAAATTAAAATTTACATTATAGACAAATCTATAGCTACTAAATCTTGTTAGATAGGAAAGCAAAAAAATTAAAGCCATAAACACCTAACTGTAATCATTCATCCTTTGTATAGGGTTATATATGATCAACTAATGGAAACCTTTTTTCTTTGAAAATTAAAATTCCATTTCCATTAAGGTAGAGTTACCTTATAAAAGTGATGTTGTATGTAGCAAGTTCTATATAATAGTTAGAGGGTGAACTATTTATAGAAGGTGGTAAATATTAGGGGTAAAACAAAAGTTAAAAGCTAAGAATATTTCTTTGTTAAGCCCTTATATTTATCCTGCTACTGTAACTCTTTTTTTTAGGACAGGTGTCCCATTCTACTTCTATAACCAACTATTCTAGGCACCTTTTCTCTCCAAAACCTAATTTTCTCTATTTCTTAGCTGCTCTATTTCTTCTGTCTACGTTCTATTTTTAATCAGTTTTATTTTTTAGTTGGAAGTCAATCGCAATGTTGTTAGGATTGAGATTAGGTATCTTCCTTCTTCTTAGTATTTTTGTTCCTACTTCTAAACATGTTTCTTTGTAGTTAAAGATTGATCAAAATATCATTGGGGGTTTTTCTTCAATTTACCCATTCTTCGACCATCAAGGCTAGACATATGTGAGATTCCTATTCTTCCTTGGTTCTCTATGTGTTTTCTTTTTTCAACAATACTATGTAATATTCTTTTTATTTTTCCCTCTACCTATGGTGCCCTTCATACTTTCTTATTTTTGGTGTATGGATGCATGTTTCTCTTATATAGCTCCCTATGGACCTTATGTTAGGTAAGGTCCCACTTTGTCTTAGATGAGGGAAAATAGTTGATGTGTAGTTTCCTAGTTAGGACAATCCATCTCAAGGTATGGATAATATATTGTTTTAGTGACCTAGCCTCTTGCTTCACGTTCTAAATTTTTTTGGAGATTTTGTTCCCTCCAAATTTTATAGATGATTAGGTTAATGCTCAATTTGATTGTGGAATAGTCATTGGAATTGTGTAGTTGCAAATTCCTTACCAATCAATGGTATTCCACATCGTGGTAAGGATGAATTATAGATTGAGTTTCTTTAGTAACTTTCTCCATAGGATTGAGGAGTAGTTGCAAGTGAAGAACATGTGCTCCCTATTTTTCACTTGTAGGTTGCATAGGATACAAGTGTGATTGATAAGTGCTTGATTGATTATATAGTTACTACTTAATGCTTAGTGATTAATATTACGTTGTGCTTAAGATACTTATTTTGGTTCATATTTAGAGGAACAAGAACCAAAATGAGGTAAATTCGCATACTTGGTATCGTTTTATTGATGTATGATCCTATTTGCTTTTGTGGAGCAAGAAGGAGATGAATTAGGGTAAAGATAGGACAAAGAATGGAAGAAATGGAGTTATTGTGACTTACATAGCCATATGTGGGAATGTGTAACTCACTAGAAATGTGTATGAACTTGAAGACATTATTCAAGCAACCTTAAGGCCTATACGGTTATATATGTTAGTTGTGTATCCCTCTAGGACCATAAAACTTTAAGATTTCTACCAAATTAACATACACGATCACTCATACACTCGTGTAGCTGATTGTTATAGTCACACAACCTTAATTTTGCACTATAAAATGGCATTTAAGAGGCCACAAAGGTTGTGAAGAGATTATAGGCTCAAAAGAGGCAAAATCCCTTCCCTTTTAAGAACTATAGGGAGCTAAACTTCATCTTTCCAGTTCTAAGGGATATCGAGGCCGACGAACATGTATAGGTATTGATTAATCCAGTGATGTTATTCTTGACTCGATTTTTTGATTGACTATATTATTCTATTTTTCATGTTTTAAATCTAGATAGTCCTACTAGATTATTTATGCATGGATTCATTGCTAAAATTTAGATTGTAATATGTAATAGTTGTAAAGCTGATTCATTTATGGTAAACTAATGGTTGTGCATTATTAGTGATAAACATAAAATAGGTTAAATAACCTATGCTTATATGGTTGTTGCTTAGATTATCGAGTAGGAAAATCATTTGTTTTGCAAAGTTATTCATGTTAGTCTAAAGTTGTTTCAAAATGAGTGACATGATTATATCATAGATAAGGGAGAATTATCCTTGAAGGATCACTCCTTATAGTTATATTAAATTGTTCATCATTATATTGTTATAGGTAATTTCTTCTAATTCTTTGTGCCTTATATGGCTTGGGGTGTGAAGGCTTGAATCTATGCTATGGAACATAATTTTTGTACTCGTCATAGCTAATGGTACATAGTTTTGAGTAGATGCTAATTTTTGCACTCAATACTTGATTGAGTGTTCTTCCTACCTTACTAATTTTAATGGCTTTTGAATTATATAACCTAAATATTTCTTAACTTAACATTTGGTTATATTACAACCTTAAACAGTCTTGTGATTTGTGTTATACATGTGAATCTTTAGTGATGGAGAACTGAAGTGATATGCAAAGTTGTGGAAGGTCTTAATCATAAAAGGTGTTTAAATGTTCATGTAGATTGATCTTACTTTTAAGCATAACTTATCAAAGTCTACACCTAGATTGTTCAGTTTTTTAAAGGAATGGTTGTTGATTGATCATGCGTAAAAACATTGAATATTAAAATTTTTTCATGTATTAAAAGTTATTTGCTTTTTCTTGTGACTATCTGTTTTATAAAATATGGTTAAAGAGGAAGTGTTTTGATTTTTAGTTTTACCCAAGGAAGTTTAAAAATTAAGTGTTGGGGAATTTAATAAGTGCTTGATTAATTATATATTCACTCCCTAATGTTTAGTGATTCATGTTATGTTGTGTTTAAGATACTTATCTCTATTCATATTTTCTTTAGGTACAAGTTAGAGAAACAAGAACCAAAATGAGCTAAATTTGCATCCTTGGTGTCGTTATATCGATGATCAATCTTATTTTCCTTTGAAGAGTAAGAAGGAGATGAATTAAGGTGAAGAAAATACAAAAATGGAAGAAATGGAGTTATTGTGACTTACACTATCATGTATGGGATATTGTAACTCATTGGAAACGTGTAAGAACTTGAAGATGTTTTAAGAAACCCTAAGATGTACAAACCTATGTGAAGACTTAGACGACCGTGTAGGTGACTTACACAGTCGCGTATCTCTCTAAGACTATGTAACTCCCTAATTTCTAAAACATTAACATATAATGTTGCAACTTACTGTGTATAACCACGCAACCCTAATTTTGCACTATAGAAGGGCATTTGGGTGGCCAAAAAGGGTAAAAGATAATAAAAACTCAAAAGGAGGCATATTCCTTTCCCTTTTGAGAGCTATAAGGAGCTAAACTTCATCTTTCAAGTTTAAACGGGATATTAAGGCCAAAGAACATGTTTGGACATTAATTAATCTAAGGATGTTATTCTTGATACTCTATTGGGATTAACTATTTTATTCTATATTTAATGTTTTGCATTTATGTATAAATGATTTAGATATGCCTATTAGATTATTCATTTATGGACTCATTGTTAAAATCTAGATTTCAATACGTAATCATTGTAAATCTGATTCAAGTATGGTAAATCAATGGTTGCACATTATTAGGGATAATATATCATAGTTTAAATGACCTAGGTTATGTGGTTGTTACTTAGATTATCAAGGGAAAATTTATTTTTTATATAAATTAATTCATGTTAGTCTTTCCTCCTAAAGTTGTGTGAAATGGGTAACTTAATTATGATGTAGATAGGGGAGAATTTGATGTGAAGGATCACTCTTTATGATTGTATTAGATTGTTCATCATTATTGTTATGGATGATTTCTTCTAGTAATTTGTGCTTCATATGGTTAATCATGTGAAGGCTTGACTCTAAGCTATGCAACAGAGTTTTTACATTCATTATAGCTGATGGTACCAAGTTTTGAGTGTCTGTTAATTTTTGCACTCAATACTCGATTAAGTGTTCTTCTTGCTTCACTAGTTTTGATGGCTTTTGAACTAAATGACCCAAATATTTTTCACCTTAACCTTTGGCCCCATTACAACCTTGAAAAGTCTTGTGATTTGTGTTATATATATGAATCTTTAGTGGGGAGAGCTTAAATGATATGCAAAGGTGTTTGAGTGTACTTGTACATTGATCTTACTTTTAAATGTAACTTGTTAAAGTCTATCCCTAGATTATTCAATTTTTGAAAGGAATGGTTGTTGATTGATCATAAGTAAAAACATTGTGTATTTAATTCTTGCTATGGTTTTAAAAGTTTTTCCTCTTTTCTTATGACTGTATGCTTTTTTGAAATATGGTTAAGGGGGAAGTTTTTTTATTTAATTTTAATTTTTAGTTTTATGTGAGGACAGTTAAAAGCTAAGTGCGGAAGAATTTAATAAGTGTTTGAGTGATTATATGTTTACTTTCTAATGCTTAGTGATTAATGTTATGTTGCGCTTAAGATACTTATTTTGGTTCATATTTTTCTTTAGGTAAAAGAACCAAAATGAACTAAATTGGCATACTTGGTGTTGTTCTATCAATGTTCGATCTTATTTGCCTTCGTGGAGCTAGAAGGAGATAAATTAGGGTGAAGATGGGATAAAGAAAGGAACAAATAGATTTATTGTGACCTACGTTGCCATTTATGGATGTGCAATTCACTAGAAATGTGTACAAACTCAAAGGTGTTGTTTCAAACAACACTAAGACCTATATGCCTTAAAACCTACACGCTTATGTGAAGACTTACAAGACCGTGTAGGTGACTTACACAGTAGTGTATGTTGGCTTTTTCTTTAGACCATGTAAATTCGCAATTCCTACCAAATTAACATATACAGTCACTTATATTCCCGTATAATTGACCATATATAATCATGCAATCCTAATTTTCATTATAAAATGGCACTTAAGAAGCCAAAAAGGGTATGAAGAGATTAGAGACTCAAAAGGAGGTAGATTCCCTTCCCTTTTGAGATTTATGAGGAGCTAAACTTTATCTTTTCAGTTTAAAGGGTATATCGAGGCCGATAAACATATTTGAGTATCGATTAATCTAATGATGTTGTTCTTGACTCTCTTTTAGGATTGACTATGTTATTTCTATTTTTAATATTTTGGATGAGTATGTGAATGATTTAGATAAACTAACTAGATTATTCATGTAAGGACTCATTGCTAGAATCTAGATTGTAATACGTAATTGTTATAAATGTGATTCATTTGTGGTAAATTAATAGTCGTTCATCATTAGGGATAACATATCATATGTTAAATGACTCGAGCTTATGTGGTTATTGCTTAGACTAATATTTTCCTATTACATAATATAGTTGTCATACAAAATCTAGAGAGCTTATTCTAGGTTGTCTAATAACTAGACCTAATTAAGGAATTTATTTTAATTAGATACAACATAAGGGAAAACTGATATTAAAAGAGCTTGTTGTTAATCTACAGTTAATAGTTTCAAAGATAGGTAAGACCAGGCATCTAAGAGGAGCTTCAATCATTATAACCTTGAGACTTGGATTAAAGATTGTTCCATCTGGCTTATAGTAGAAAACATAATGAGGATCACCGCACAGCTAATCCTGTAGGTCATTAAGTTCCATTCTTGGTTTCTCCATTTCTTTATCAAAACTGTCTTTGAAGTTATATTTGTGGAGCTTCTTTAATTTCTCCTTAATGATCCTCAATCTAGTAACTAGTTTAAAATATTGGAAGCCCTCAACTAGATAGTTCAATCTTTGAGTTATTATGCTTTCATATCCTTCCAACTCAATCAAAAAGTTAAAGAATGAAAAATTGTAGGTTGTAATGGTTTTGCAAACTTTCATATTTTTTCGCGGTCATTTCTAGCACAAGTAAAAACAAACAGACAAATTAAATGTAAAAAGACAAATTAACACAAAAATTTGTTAATACAGTTTGGCACACCTTGCCTACGTTTGCAGGGCCCCTACCTAGCTTAATTCTTTCACTAAAGACAATAGTTTTATACAAGGCTTTACTGAGCTGATACCACTCAACCCTTGACAATATCCCTCATCCTCACAACCCGTGAAAGAATTTCACATCCAATAATACAATCGTCTCATACAAACCTCTACAGAGGATTTTCTCAAATAATATTTATTGATAACAAAACAAAATAAACAAATCAAGTGATTAAATAAAATTCAACATAAACGAAAACTAAAACACTTGATAAAGAAAAGAAGAACAACTTCCTGATAGGTTCAACTCCACTGAAATAGATCTAAAAGTTGCACCACACATTGTGGGCTTATTCACATAAATTCTAGTACTAACTCAAGAAGCAGTAACCATATCAATAACACAACCAACAGCTAACCTTCAGCAGAAGATAAACACAATCCACAAAATAACCCAGCTGTGAGTCACCCACAACTAATCAATTGAAAAAATCGTAACACCAAGAAGGAATTCTTGTTAACATAAAATCAGCACATAATTCCTTCCATCAACTTGACAATCACAAAGCTGAAAACTCACAGCCGGAATTCCCAAAAATCATGCGGCCAACAAAAATAGAAAAACGCAGAAGTCACGCACATACAACCTCTAGATTATTCACGATACCCTTCAGCCCACATAAACGTGATCCTTTACAGAAAAACAAGCAACAAAATGGATTAATTATACATGTAAAATCAGTAGTGTTGCACTCCAATCCAATTGACAACCACAAATCTAAGAGCTCTTAGTAGAAAATCCATCAACAATGCAAAACAAAAGAAGACCCAACTATAAAGCACATCAACAATACAACCAAAAAGGGAATCACGACACCAGATGTGAAGACATCTACGACATACTAGCCTAAAACTAGTCACAGCAAGAGACACACGGTATCCAAAAAAACATCAATGAAAACTGCACAAGAAAGAACCACCACCAAAGACTCAACCAACCAATGTAACTTGAATAACGTTGAAGTATGGATTAAAATTACCCAGCTGATTCATACAAGGACAAAAACAAAAGCATAGCTGCAACCCTAAAAACATCAATAATACAAGACCAAGAAAAAGCATTTTGGTAGAAGACCCATTCAGCTATATTTTCACATAAGGAGTTTTCACCAAATAGATTTCTTTCTCCATTCAATCAGCTACCAATCTTATCCAAGATAGTCTATAATCAAATTAAACAGAAGACAACCACCAATATCAAATCCCATCTTAGTTAGGATTTGAAACTAATCAAATTTAAATACCAAATAATGTCAAAATTAATAATAAGATACATAACATGTATTTTAACAAAGAACTTAAATGAGGTTCTTAGCATTTCTATCTCCAATGCAGAATGGTTTGAGATCCCAGGATTGGTAAACTAGGCTTTTGTGTTCTTTTTTTTTTATCCATTCCGAATTTACTAGCCTACTATCTAGCTTTTTCCTTATATGGTAATGCGCCTCTTGTTTATTAGACCAAGGAACTAGATTGCCTCTAAATGACAAATCCACCAATGCTGAATTGTTGTCTGCTGAGACAATCTCTTAATTCCTTGTCTATTGTCCCTATTTTGCTACTTGGTCTTTCAGTTTGATCGGAATGGAGGATGCGGTTAAAATACCCTAGTATAATCCATGGCTCCTTCAAACTTTTTACTAGCTCTTCTGTATCTTTCTATAACGTGTTCCATTAAAAGGCATAGTTAGCAGCATAGACAAATGTTACTTGGATTCTCTCTAGAAGTGAGTATGGAAACACCTCCATATGCAAAAACTAATCTGACTATTTTGTGTTAAGAATCTAAATTTCTTTTGGTTTGTAGGGTATTAAAATTCTTCCTAACCTATAGTAAGCATGATTTGAAATTGTACTCCACCGTTCTCTAGAAACCACAATCCTTTATTTAGGGCTAGTTCAATTTTTGTTTCTAGTAAGCTTAACAAAAATGGATTTTTTGGTTAATGTAGTCTTTCAATGCTTGCTATTTTTGGGACAATTCAAGCTTCTTACATTCCAAGCTATAATCACATTGCAGAAATGGATATCAAGCCCTTACTTTTTTGCTTTTTGTTAGATTTCCTTTTGGAATTATGTGCTGCATTCAGTTCCATTTTTCTCTAATTCATGTTCTTGCTTTTCCGCAGGCTCTTGTTCCCTTATATTTACTTCATTGGAGGTTGTTAGTTTTGTGAGAGGGTGGGAAGGGAGATTGATAGAGAGTATTGCATTAAGTGGAGGTTTTTCAGAGTTTGCTCCATCTTGTTTATAAGAAAGGGAGGCAGTAGAATTACGATTTGTTGTAGCTGTTACTTTGGGATGTTGGGGGGAGATCTAGATAAATTCATAAATTATAGTTTTGTAGGGAGCTTATATACCAGAGGTTTTATTGTTGTGTATTAAGTATTGGGTAAAGGATTGGCACTAACTATTAAACTCCAAGCTTTGGGGGAGGAACTAGTGGGGAAAGCTTTATAGGTGAAAGAGGAGACTTTAGAGGAAAAGGGGTTAGATAAGGATTTGGATGTTGTCATTTATTCCGAAGTTGGAATAATTGGAAGTATATGATGGGACTGAGGTGGAAGAGTGGGAGTAAAGGAAATGAAAATAGAGAAAGTTGGGATCCAAAGGCAAATATTATGAGTGGACGAAAGTGAGGAGTAGAGGATATCAGTGGTGGTTGTGGCACAGAAGGAAAATCTGGAGAATGGTTTGGATTAATATTAGATATAATAGAAGGAAGAGGGAGAATACTATGACCATAAATCGAGTTTGGGGAAGGTGGAGGACTGTTATTTTTTAGTGGTTTGCTAGCCAGAGGGAGGGTGGTCAGAGAAGGGGGTTTGTTTGCCAAAAAGGAGGGAGGATGGGCAATGACCAGTGAAGAAAAATATGATTCCATACCTTAAGGCCATCTCTAATGGTTACACTAAAATTTTACACCAAATTAGGTGCAAAAAGGAATATTCTAAGAATCTTTTTACGCCAAAATTTTTAACACTTTAACCACACTACATCAAATTAATAACTAGACAAATATAATATTTTTATTACACACTACCTCTAGTCCTCTGAATTACCATATCGTTCCCACAAATATCCAATCAGTGCATTAAGAAGTTCATAATGAGCTTTTATCTTTAACTTGCTTATGTCGAGCAAACAAATCTTGAAATTTAATTGCATCGTCTCTATTTATATTAATTTCAGGGGTTGGTATTTCCCTCTAATCTTGTATGGCCACTTGGGTATCACGTTCGTTTTCAATGATCATACTGTGAATTATAATGCATGCTGACATAATATCATATGTAATATGGATTTTTTCCAAAAACTTCTCGATCCCTTGATAATTGCAAATCATGATTAGAGAATTCCAAATGCACGCTTTTGACATGCTTCTTGTATCTTCGCGAATAACTTTTTTTTTGGGCCTCAGGAATCATGAATGGTTTGCACCAGCATAGACCATTTTGGATAAATACTATCAGTTAAATAATATCCAGTATCATACACTTTTCTGTTGACAAGGTTTGTGAACAAGTGAGATGTTTCCAATAAATTAATGTCATCATTTGACCTGGCAAACCAAAATGTGCATTAATGAATTTACATTTTATTATTGAAATATTTTATTAATGAATTTATAACACTTATAAATAAATATTAAAAATAAATTTAATATTATATTCAATATTAGTGCCATTTTAAAGAAGTCAACGAGATCTTTGTAATGATATATTTTGTATAAAATAAGATACAGTTTAAATTTAATTACTTAACCAATTACAAAAATAGATCAAATGTGATAAGAACATAAAAGAAATATGTAAATAAAAAAATGATCAAAAAGTCAATTTATAACTTTTAGTGCATGATCATTACACCAAAATGGTAGTCTTGGAAATCCAACTTTGGTGCGTTAATTAGAGTAGATTCAATACACCAAAACACTAATAGTAGATTCAACTTTAGTGTGTTGGTTGTAGATTGCCTAATAGTTAGGAGACAATTTCTCTAAAAGAGTGATAGGAATAGAATAACTACTATTGAGTGATTATCCAACGGGAAAGGGTTTGAAAGTGAATTGGTGGATGGGGGGTTCCTAGATAGAGGGGAGACCCTCTCACAAGAATAATGGGAACTTTTGTTTGTCTCTCTCATCTTTCTTTAGCCTTGCATTTTGAATATCACTTATTTTGAAATTTAATTCACACAATGACAAAATATCTCATATCTAAATCTTATATGGAGCCTATTCATCTAATACAAACCTATGCTAAGCAACCAGCAGAAGCCCAAATGATTTGGCAGACTATGGATGCTGGGCGCACTTGAATAAAATTTGAAACATACTGAATTGGAGAAGAAAAAAAATGAAAAGGAGGTTGTAATGGAGAACGCAAAGGGAATAAATCTCTCTAAGGGTGCAAAAGAGATGTGAATTCATGCGGCCGAAAGTATCTGAGACAACAAGTTGCTTCTCAAGATCAACAATTTTAACTTTAGTCTTTCACTATTCAGGGCCAAAAACAATGTGTAAGAAGGAAGTTGTAAAAGTGCAGATTGTAGGAAGCAAGTTGGAAGCTAGCTAGCATAACTTAAATCTCACATACCTTCCATTACCGCAATAGCAAGATAGACGGTTTTACATATTTACTGCTACAAAGGCGCTTCATTTGAGAACTAATTCAAAGAGGGATAGGGTAGCTTGGATTCCTAACACTTTCTCTAATGATATGTCTGTCTCAACGGATAAGCTTAAGAAGCGCTTACATGATGATGGAATCAACGAGAATCTTATAAAGGATTGTCAACAGATCATGCTATCAGAGTTTTCTCAAGTACAAAACCAACTTCAATTTCCTTGTTAAGAACGCTACAATTTGCTCCACACAATAAGGCAGTTGGAGGCAACTTATTAATTAACCAGCATCATTAATTAAATTATTATTTTCCTTTTCATACGCTGGAAAATTCAATAAGGACTCCCTCTCGCCGCAGCAGCTCAAACCAAATGAAATATATTAACAAACTGTTGGAATAAGAAGTTCCCTTTCTCTGTTTTTCCTTTCGTGATTAAGGCCATGTTTCTTTGGTGTTATGGCTAAAAGGACTATCAATTTCCTAATATACTGTAATTAATATTGACTACGTCAACTTGTCTGACAGTTCTTTCTAATTCCTCTAGTTCAATATTATAGTTTTGTAATCCCTGAAAGTGAATATCAACAGAACAAGCTCGAATTTTCAAGCTCAGGGCGTGTGAATTCAGTGTTAAGGCCATGAATTAATCAAGTTTTTTTTCTTTCTAGGCATTTGTATAGTGAAATTCATACTTATTCAAGTATCAAAAACTTTAACTTCTTTTAGTTTTCATTGTTCGATTCAAAGCTTAAGAAATGTTGTGTACATATTGTAGCATCCATGTTTTCACCGACAGCAGTAGCACCCACAAACAACCGCTGCACTCCCACGGCACTCTCTCCCGTACCATCATTTTTCCACTCTATAAATTCACACGATGCCCTTGCGTCCTCATACTTGTCAGTAGTTAGTTAGAATATTTGTTACTTACAGTTTTTTGTTGGTAAATCAGAAAATAAATTAATGAACAAAAAAATATACAAATAGTTTACAGTCTAAGCCACCAAAGGCTCAACTTGCTAAAGAAATAGCCTGAATCAAGGGAGACCTAAGAAAAAGGAAAACACCAAGCAATGGAAAGCAACCAAAAGCCAAACAGTAGGACAATCACCAAGAAAGACAACCAATAAACAAGCATACATGATCCAAGGAGAAACCAATCCAAACAAGGAAATTCCAGCCCATAGTCAACCAACCGTGGAGAAACTGAGACAACCAAACACAATTAAGGCCCGAAATGGCCTGAAAACTGCCGTCGAGAAATAGCTGTGTTGCTTCTCTAAGCAAAGTCCAAAGTGGATCTCCACAGCAGTAACCTAGAAAAACTGAGCAATTAACCTGTAAAAAAGAAAGTACTAAGTTGAATTACCTCCTCTCGGTGTATAGGCTGAACAGTTTTCTAACGTGGGAGATTACGCCAGAAAGCACTCTCTCCTCCGCCAAAACTTCATTCTTGAAGGTTCTGGCATTACGTTTTTTTCCAGATGTGGTAAACGGTTGTGGAGAGCAGTAGAGGGAAGTAAGGGGTGACTGAAACTCTAGTACTAGAAACTTCTAAGAACCAGGACAAGATAGTGGAAAGATTTGAAGGGTTGTGAGTGACCAAGTTGAAATGAGAAAGACAATGGTCCCAAATAGTTTTGGAGAAAGGATAGGCAAAGAATAAGTGGTCTACAGATTCATTTGTTGAGAGACACAGGGAACAATGGTTAAGAATATAGAGGAAGGAAAGGTTGTCTCGGGTTGGTAGCTTCTTCAAGAAAGCAAGCCACAAAGTAAAGGAGCAGCGGGGAATACTGTATTTGGACCAGAGCAGCTTATACCAAAGAACTACAGGTGAAGGAGGACGCAATAAATGGTAGGCTAACTCATTGGTATAACATTTGGTTGAGCTAGCTAACCATTCTAGACTATCTGGAAAGCACCACAGTATTAATGCAAAAAGCAAGAGAGTTTCCTCTTCCAAAACTTCTGTCTCACTCTTTACATATACTATATCCAGATGTAAGCAAGTTGGCATAACTTAAATCTTACACTCCTTTCATTCCTGACAGACCAAGATGATGATGAAGAGGTTGGTTATGGCACTTTCTTTGCGATTTGTTTCACTTTGGTTATGGCTGCTTCTTGTGTTTACTCACTTCTATCTCACATTTTTTTTTCCTCTTTTCCACTACTTGTCTTTTATATGCCTATCTTCTACTGATTGTCTTTTTCACGCCCCTCTTCTTCTACTTGTACAATGTGAAGCATTTGAAAGCAAAACAATGAAATATTTTGAATAAATTTGGTTAACTAGATTTGAGAATTATTTAGGTTAGCTTGAGGCAGCTCAGGTTTTGGATTAGTAATTGGGTCCATGTCAATTAAAAATAATTGGTCCATGTAGACCAAATTTGCCAAATGCAAAGTCTTATTACTTTTTCATCAAAAGTAAAGCAGGGATTTTTTTTAGAAAAGTTTAAAATATAAGAATTTTTTCAAGAATTCTAAAGTTTAGAGGGGTATTTAAAGATTGTTTAAACTGTAAGGATGATTTTTTTTCTTTTACCCTAACTTCAAATAAAATGAAATGGACGTGAATGATATTAGAAATCTTCATCTAGCTTTAGCTTATGAGGTTTTATTTACCCTGAAGAAGAAGAAAACACAAAAGAGATGAGATTATCTCACAAAACTATAAGAGGTCAAGTCACTTTAAAATAAAATTTTCTTTTAGAAAAAAAAACTTTATACTATTTAAATATTAGAATCCACTTTTGTGATTGAGCATAGTCTAATTTGGCTGCTTTATTCTTTATGCTCCCATCATTGGTTTATATAACAGAGTCACATAAATGTGTCAAACTTCTTTTTCAAAATCTACTTGATTTGATTATTGATTTGTATAATCAAATCATCATTAATTTAACCAATAATCTTCTTATAAACTACCTAGTCTTCGATGATGTTGCTGCTATGATTTTGGAGGAAGAAAGTTTTTGCAAGAATAAAGAAGACAGGTAGTCTAGTTCATAATAAGTTAAAGTTTGATAGTGATAAGAGAAAGATCAGTAGAACATAGTTCAAGTGAGAGTCAAAATCATGATAGATCAAAATAAAAAAAAGTAAGAAGATTTCAAACTATAATTATGATAAGAAAGGTCGCTTGAAAAAAGATTGTTGAAATTTAAATCAAAAACATTCCAATCCTCAAGGAAAATTTGTAACTACTTTACATGATAATAATGCTCTATATTATGAAGCTACAACAACAATTAAAAGCAGGAAGTCACTACTTATTGTATGGCTCTTAGACTTCGAAATTACATTTCATATTATCTTTATAAGAGAATGGTTCCATCATTTCTCAAAAGGATTTATGTACGATTGTGACAATTATCCTTTAAGGGTTGTTAGCATAAGTACTATCAAACTAAAAATGTATAGTTGCATAACTCATACTCTTTAAGAAGTATAAATCGAGCTTAAAGAAGATTTTATTGTCTTTAGGAAAACTAGATGATATTAAATGCAAAATAGAAATTGCCTATAGGATTTTAAAGATAATTCAAGACACCTTTATACCTAATAAGGGAGGAAAGATAAATGAAAACTTATATAAATTAAAGGGAGAAACACTTTTAGAAGCATAAGTATTAGTTGCTTCAAGCAATCTAAGTGAAAGATTTCCAATGTTATGGTATAAAAACCTTAGACATATATCTAAACAAGGAATGGATATGCTTACTAGGAAAAAAAAAAGCTACTCCTTAGGCTCATAGAGGTCTCATTATCTTTTGTGAGCATTGTATTACAAGTAAACAACACTATGTAAAATTTAATGCATCAAATTCAAGAAGCAATGTTTTTTAATTATTTTACTCTGATGTATGGCAACCACCAGTTTAATCCTTAGAAGAAAAAAAGTATTTTTTTTTTCTTTTATTAATGATTATTTGAGGATGTATTAGATGTAACATATCAAAAGGAAAGCATATATGTTCTCATTCTTCAAATTTTCTAAAGTACACATTAAACTTGATTTGGTAATAAGGTCAAGTGATAAAGAACGAAAAATATAGGATAATATATTGGCAATAAATTTGATTTATTCTTTAAATAAGAAAACATCAAAATAGTTCATTATTACATATACTCCTCAATAAAATGGAATGATAGAGTAAATGAACAAAACTCTGTTAGAAAAAAACAAGAGCAATGTTGAGAGTTACAAACTTAGATAGGACCTTTTTGGATTGAAGTAGTCAATATCATATGATTTATGGTGAATTAGATTTCATCAACTATAATTGAATTGAAGACATCGATAAATATGGAGTGAAAAGCTAGTAGATTATTATAAACTTTTATGGATTTGGAAGTCTTGTGTTTTTTATGTACAATGACAATGAACTCACAAAACTGGATCCATACTTTATTGTATATTTATCTTTAGGATATAGTGACAGAGTTAAGGGTTATCATCTGTAGGATCCCATTTCCCACAAGATTATTGCCAACATGGATATAACCTTTGTAAAAAAAATGAATTAAAAAAGGAAGAAAAACTCAAAACACTTCATAAAGAAGTTTAGATATTGATATACAAGTGTAAAAGGAATTTTGAACTTTTCTTAAAGCAGCATAATAGAAAGATGTTCAAGAATTGTATGAGTTTGACATTTCAAAAGATCATTGAACAAATCATGTAAAAAGTCACTAAATTAGCACTGAAATTATGTAATGGAGGGTAACATAGCACACGATCTTTTTAACAATGGACTTAGTAATCCAAATGCTTCTTAGTGGATGGTAATAATGAGGGAAGAAATTGAAGCTCTTTATAAAAATAGAACTTCATAACTTGCATTATTACTATAAAGAAGGAAGTCAATTGATAATAAATGGGTCTTTAAGATCAAGTTAAATGGTAATGATCAAGTGGAACAATATTATGGAAGATTAATGAAAGGATATTGTTAAAAAGAAGGAATTAACTTTAATTAGATATTTTTCCTATAATTTAACTACTACTATCAAAGTAGTTTTGGTACTGTATGCTATTTTCTACTTATATCTAAAATATTTAGATGTGAAAATTATTTTTCTTCAATGATCTTGAAAAAAGATTATATACTCTACCCAAAATATTTTGAAGAAAAAAAGAGAGAACTTAGTTTATAGCTTGAACAAATTTCTATATGGTTTTAAACCGACTGAGGTGTTGATATACAAGATTTGATTCATTAATCATGAACCTTAGATACAATAGACTTAATGCATATCCTTATACATATTTTAAAATTTTTGGAGATAATGATTTCATTATCTTGCTATTATGTGTAGACTACATATTCGTTGTATAATAATAATAACAACAACAACAACAACACCCAGTTAGAGTCCTATTGGGGTCTGGAAAAGTCCAATAGTACACAGTCTTACCCTTATATAGTAGACATGTTGTTTCTGATAGGCCCACATATAGTGCAAATTAATAATACTACAAAATATCAATAAATACATATAATCAAACATACAAAATTATGTAATACAGTACATATAGAACATCGTAAAGATTAATAATACAAGATAAAAATATGTAAATAAATATACCTTCTAAGACACAAAGAGGCAAATACAAGAATAAATTACACCAGCCATTACAATAAAGTAACTAGACTAAGTAAAAACTACTTAGGACTTCTCAAATAATAAAAAAGAAACTACATAATCTAAATAACTTAGAGAGAAGTACTACTTAATCAAAATATTAAGGTTATCTATAAAACAAATGAATCGAAGGAAAAAGTTTAGAGGATTTAAGAGAGAACGATAAAGACCTCTCTACATGATATCCTTTATATATATCCTAGTACACCAAAGTTTTTTGTTATGAACCAAGTCTTCGGTAAGTTTTAGCAAAGTCATATCATTCTTGATCACTTCACTCCAGTTCTTCTTAGGCCTTTTTTTTCCTCTTACAATCTCTAAGTACTATTTTCTCGCATGTTCTCATTAGAGTGTCAGATTATCTCCTTTTAACATGTTTGAACCACTTAATTCTCGTCTCTCTTAATTTGTCATTAATACTAGCCACCTTTAATTTATCTCTTACCAATATTTTCTTTACCTTATCTCTTCCAGTAAGGTTACACATCCAATAGAGCATCCTTATCTCTTCCATCATTAGCTTACGATTATGCAGTTGTTTGATGGGTCAACACTCCGCCCCTTATAGCATAGTTAACCTAATCGCTAAATGATAGAAATTACTTTTGAGCTTGAATGGTATCTTCTTATCACACAAAACTCCTGATGCACTTCTCCATTTAAGTTATTCTGATTTGATACATTAGACTATATCTTCACCGATCTCTCCATTGCTTTGAATCATAGACCCTAAGTACTTAAAACTCTCTTTTGTGATATAACTTTTGAACTAATCTTTACCTCTACATCAGGATCCACCCTATGGCCCAACAAGATATACTTTAAGTATTCAATCTTAGTTCTGCTCAATTTAAAATCCCTCGATTCTAATGTATCCCTCCAACGTTCTAGCTTGATATTGACATCCTCTTTTGTTTTGCCAACTAAGACAATATCTTCAGCAAACAACATACACCAAGGCACATCCCATTGGATATTCTTAGTGAGCTCATCCATCACTAGTACAAATAAAAAGGGACTCAAGAAGGAGTCTTAGTGTAGCCCAATATAGATAGAAAAAAAAATTTATATCTCCTCCTACTTTCCTTACTCTAGTCTTTATCCCTTCATATATATCTTTAATTGTTGGGCACCGTTTCTGGAGCCCAACTCTTGAACCATGAAACGTGAGCTCTGATACCATACATGTTGGATCCCGCTTGATTCCGGAATCCAACTTTA